>VDFB02105785.1:558596700-558629919 GCA_007258455.2 Sequoia sempervirens
AGAAACTAGACTCTGAGTACTACATTTTATGATTAGTGACTTTTTTTAAGAGTCCATCTCTAAGTGCTTCAAATTTTAAGGTCAAATGTGTCAAATTATGAAAATCAGGGAAAAAATTTCCACTTTTTGGCCAAAAAGTGGACTCAACTTCTTTCACACACCCATCTATGGTAAGGAGAATGACAGTCACTTGAGATGTCACAGTCAAAAAGAGGCTATGCAGTGACAAGATAATAAAGCTTAAACCTTGCATAGTAAAGTGGATATTTTAACAGTGAGTTTCCTTACCCCCTTGCTAACCTTAAGGGTTTTTCAAATGCTTTTGGTAGTGTTAGACAAGGAAATTACAATCAGGGAATGATTGTCCAAATGAAGTAACAATGGTAATCATAGGTTCAATGTTTCTTCTTAGCCATTAATGTATAATGGAGGAAGTGGATTGCATGTTTGAGCAATGTTTTGAGACTCATCAAAGATGGGAGAATAGTGAATAATACCTTGTGGACTATGAAGTAGTGTCAATAAGGTTGAAGGATCTTAAGAACTACAATAGCATGATGATGAGCTTAAAATATGCTCATAATTTGGATGTTACGATAAACTTTTAAATGTCTTTACTTTTGTTATTTCATGGCTGTTTAAACTTTGTTGAAACCTTTTATTGGGATATTCTGTAGCAAGATACTTTTATACTCCTCCAGCTTATTGTGTTGACTTGATTGCATTTATTGTCCTGTTGACTCCCGAAAATGGCTGGCATATTGTATACAGTTTTTGAATGATGAAGTAGATTTAAAATGTGTGATTAATGAATAGATATCATGTATGTGCCATACGCCTTTTCTTGCGCATCTATTACCTTTTGTTTCGCAGGTTGTTGAAGAATGATCGAGTTGAGCGCAGCTGATCTCGGCCTTACAGTAAAGTCCATTTCCTACACGACTTCGAGGAAGCTCCGGCGAAGACTCTTTGACCGAAACCATGGGAAATAATTTTAATGATAGTCAATCTAGAAAGAGTGGAGCACTGGATTCTCTCCGGATCGGTTTGAACGCATAAATTCATTATGAAGTTTGTTCCTTGATTCGGGGATATACTTTACTTCCACATCTTTCTTTGATAGGGTTAGTTAGTTAGTTGCTCTCCTGTTTTTAAAATAAGATACTCCTCCTGCGCGAGTAAGGGAGAATAGAGAGAAAAGAGATAGATGATAGTTAGAATAAGATAGAAATAGAGTAGCAAATATCATGTAAGAATCAATATGATAATGAAAGACAAAATCTGTTTGACCAGAGATAGAGTTTGTTGTTAGTCTTCATATCAACAAAACCATGTATACCATTCTGTTTTCATGAATAAAATTCAATGAAGTTATGAGTTTAACATTTGCGTAATCAATAGATGCTTGCTAAGGGGGCCCACTTAGTAAGTATCTGTAGCTAGTTAGTTAGTTGTTCTTTTCTTTTAATCTTCAGTTAGCTTTCATCTTTGAAGTTTTCATACAAACTCAGTCTTATAGTGCTCCTACAGCATAGAGAGTCCATCCCTGTGACTGTTCCTGTAGCATAAGGCCAGTTCATAGTTTGTGTTTCAATCACAGTTGTTATGGTTTTTATCATAGTTGAGTTAAAGAATTTTGCATTACCATTTTGTGGCTTAGATAGAATTTCTTTCCAGTATGTATTTCTGCTAAGATTTGACCAAAACGAGTTCCTAGTGCATATATTTTGCTGCGCCATTTAAAGTCTACGTCCCCTAGTTTGAAAAGTAAAATGAATGTCCACAGAGAGATATTAGTCACCTGTCGGAATGTCCAATTCCCAGGAAAGGTTTTACTGTGATTTTCATATCCTTTTGTGAGTGCGAGCCATTTTTGGCACCATTGCCGGGGATGGCGTCCAGCTAGGAGTTTGTCAGAGGTCATTCTTAGTATTAGTTTAGCTTGTTCGTAAATTTTTCTAGATCCTTTAAGCCACTATTCACCGTATTGCATGCATAGAAGAAGAAGAGATGCACTGGGAAGGTTCATCCCTGAAAATCTGTTTATTGAACTACCATTTGACCTAGTTGACAACAAACCTGAGGAAAACCCATTCGCTACATTATTCCAGCAACCCAACATGGCAAATAACCCACCTAATAATCCACCTTCTGCTTTTGAGTTCCCTATTGTTCCCCAGCGAGATATTGTCAATCTTAAGAATATACCTTCTTCACTGCTTCCAAAATTCTATGGCCTGGTCACAGAGGACCCAGAAACTTTTCTGTTTGAATTTGATGTTCTCTGCCGCAGTTATGACTACAACACAGACGCTCATAAACTAAAGCTATTTCCTTCCACCTTGAAGGAGGGAGCTCTCAGATGGTTCATGAGTCTGGGAAGATGTGTCGTTGATAGTTGGGCGGCCATGCAAACAAAATTCCTTGAAAAATATAAGGAATATTGTAAGAGTGCCAGCAAAGGAGATGACATATTCTGAATTCAGCAGAAGGACGATGAAAGCCTGGAAGATTATATTTCTAGATTTTTGTTTTCACTGAAGAGGAAATCAAACCATACTCTCAATGAGGACTCTCAGAAACTACTCTTTCTAAGGGGAATTAGTGATGCCTGTATAGACGCCCTAGACCTGATGGGAGGAGGTGATATAACCCAACTGCCTTGGAATGATATAAAGAAAATATGTCTTAACTATTCTTGAGCAATAGTTAAGAAAGGTTGAGGTCATCATGCTACAATGGGGAAGTCTTCTTCTGGTGGAGTTTCTTGGATGGAGATAACAAATTTGCTATCTAATTTCAAGCAGGACATCATTAATAATATGGCTACGCAACTGGACACCATGCAAGCTCGAAAGAAACATGAGGAGGCTGAGACAGTCCTGGCCGAGCTCTATCCATACTACAGACAAAAGAAGCGTGACTGCAGATGCAAGATGATGGCTAATTTGGAAGCCAGACAACTACCTACTGACTTCAAGCCAGTAGAAAGTGATGATGATCAAGTGTTCTTTGTTGCACAAAGGAGACCATGGGGCCAAAGACAAGGTATGCTTCAAGACCCTTTGACTTTTGGTAATCCTTATTCTGGCTATAATAACCAATGGCAACATGCATATGGACCACCACCACCCTGGAATCCACCTCAACCAAGTTGGCCTAACTATCAGACCCCACAATGGTAATCTCCTCAAGGAGGTTGGCAGCAGCCACAAGGGCAATGGGCCCCACCTTCAGGAAATTAGCAGCAAAATCCTCAATGGAGAGGCTCTCAGCAATGGCAAAACCAGTCCTCTGGATTCCTGCAGCTTCCACAGCCACAACCACAGGCCCTTATGCCACCTCCTACAGCAACTGCCACAAATCCTGGACCTCCAAAACAAACACCTATGCCTACCCAGCTAATGCCTAATCCCAATAATAAGCAACAGCAGTAGCGACAGCAGCCTGCGTATCTTGCCGAAGCCAACCACTATCAAGCTTATGCATTAAACGTTAATGACATCCATCTGAGGTCTGGAACCACCTTACCTGCTCCAAAACCACCTCTGATTATTGAAATACCAGATTTTCCCCTTGAAGAATCTACTGCACCTATTGTTCCTGCTGAGCACATGCCCATAACCAATACGGTCTCTAAGGAGCCTGTTTTGCAAACTCAAGACAACCCACCTTTTCCTCAGAGGTTGCAAAATACTGCATCTAAATCCATGGAAGAACCCACTATTGACATTCTGGATCAGCTCAAGAATGTGCAAATTCAAATCCCTTTATTTCAGGCTATTAAAGATATTCCCATTTTTGGAAAAGCTATTAAAGAGGCCTGTTTGAAGAAGCCTGGATGAAAGAAAAAAGATCCTCAAACAATTAATGTCTTAGGGAAATTGGCTGATATAATGTTGGCAAATGTAGTTATTCCAAAGTATATTGATCCTGGAAGTCCTGTAGTGCAGTTACATATAAATGGCCAAGTTGTAAAAAATGTTTTGATTGATTTAGGTGTTGCCATTAATGTCATGACAAAACATACTATGGACTCCCTGAACATTTCAAACATTAGGTCTACACCCATAGTTCTGTAGCTTGCAGACAGCTCCACGGTTAAACCTGATGGGATAGTGGAAGATGTAATTGTCACTCTTGAATCTTAGGAGTATCCTACTGATTTCACAATATTATCAGTTAAGACAACTTTAGGAGGGTATCCAGTTATCCTTGGTAGACCATGGTTAGCAACTGCTGATGCTTTTATAGGATGCAATTCTGGAGACATGACCATTTCTGATGGACAGTCCACAAAGAAATTGGCTCTGTATCTGCCTGCTAGACCTCAACCAGATTTGTCCCAACCTGTTTGGCTAGATGTGGAGGAAGAAACTGAAGAAGCCAATTCTCTGGCTCAATTAATGATGATTCAAAATGATCCATTCTCACAACTTCAGAGTGAGGATGCTTTGCTATTCCAAATTCTACAGTACAATTCTGATACGGGTAGTTCATCTGATCCAAATGGTACCCATTTGCAATGTTTCCTGCAGCAACCAGATTCTGAAAGTTCACTGCCTAAACATCCAGCAATTTTTCATAATTTACTTCCACAAGAAGTGAAAACATCACTTGTAGATTTCATGAGTAATCTAACTCAGCAGATAGAATTGTCCCCAGATCATTGTTTAAATGTCAATAGCAAGTTGTCACAGTCTCAATAGGCTGACTTATTAAAAATGCTACAAGAACAACATAAAGCTTTTGCATGGGAATATGGGGACATGCAAGGAATAGATCCTCAAGTTTTTACTCATAGAATATATATTAAAAAAGATTGTTCACCAGTTAGACAACCTCAAAGAAGAGTAAATCCAACACTTAGAGAAATAGTTAAAAGTGAGCTTCAAAAGTTGCTTGATGCTGGTTTTATTTATCCAATTTCTGACAGTCAATGGGTTTCTCCATTAGTCATTGTTCTAAAAAATGGTGGAAAATGGAGAGTGTGTGTAGATTATAGAGAGTTGAAGAGTGCCACTAAAAAAGATCACTTTCCATTACCCTTTGTAGACCAAGTACTGGACTCATTGTCTGGAAAAAGATATTTTTTCTTTTTGGATGGTTACAGTGGGTATAATCAGATAAAAATTGCCCCTAAAGATCAAGACAAGACCACTTTTACCTGTCCATGGGGAACATTTGCTTATTCGGTCTTGCCTTTTGGCCTATGCAATGCACCAGCAACATTTCAGAGAGCAGTAATTAGTATCTTTGCTAATATATCTCATGAATGTATGGAGATTTACATGGATGATTTCACTACCTATGGGGTCACATTTGAAGAAGCACTGGTCAATTTAGAAAAGGTATTGAAAAGGTGTAGAGAGCAAAATTTGTCTCTAAACAGTGAGAAGTGCTTTCTAATGATAGAAGAAGGTATTGTTCTAGGTCATCATGTTTCAAATAATAGAATTCAAGTTGACCCTGCTAAAATTGCAGTTATTCAGAATCTACAAACTCCTGCAAAATAAAAAGATGTCAAAAGTTTTCTTGGTCATGCAGGATATTATAGAAGGTTTATAAAAGACTCCAATAAAATTGTCAGTCCACTTTATGCCTTGTTAACAAAGGATTCCCAATTTGAGTGGATAGAGGCCTGTAAAAAACCTTTCATACAACTAAAAGACTTGCTTACTAAAGCCCCTGTTCTTGAAGATCCAAAATGGAATTTTTCTTTTCACATACATGTTGATGCCTCTGATTTTGGCATAGGAGTAGTTCTGAGTCAAAAAGAAAATTCAATTGAACATGCTATTTACTTTATCATCAAGAACCTTCAAGGTCTTGAGCTCAATTATATTGTCACCAAAAAGGAGTTGCTTGCAGTAGTGTATGCTTTGAATAAATTTAGGCATTATGTCACAGATTATCAGATATTCCTTCATACTAACCATGTAGCAATCAATTATCTGATGAACAAACCTACCATCTCTGGTAGGTTGGCACAATGGCTCCTTTTGTTACAAGAATTTGACATTACAATCATTGACAAACCAGGAAGAGCTAATGTTGTAGCTAAATTTTTATCAAGACTTCAATCGGCTGCACCTGTTGAACATGAGATCATTGATGATAGGTTCCCAGATGAACATTTGTTTTCCATTGCTGCACATACACCCTGGTATGTAGACATTGCCAATTATCTAGTAGCAAGCAGAATACCAGCCCACTTTTCTCCAAAAGAAAAGAAGTTGTTAATAGAGAAAATTTTTAATTTTTTATGGATTGCAAATTGTCTGTTTTATACTGGACCTGATCAAGTAATGTGAAGATGTGTAAGAGAAGATGAAACTTATGATATATTGCATGCTTGCCTTGATGAACCATGTGGAGGATATTTTGTAGCAAAAGGAACATCAATGAAGGTTCTTACAACAGGGTACTATTGGTCAACGTTACACAAAGATGTTGTGGCCTATACAAGAAAATGTGACAGATACCAGCGTATGGGAAGACCAACTACGTCCGATGAAATGCCACTATGTCCGCAGATAATAGTCACCCCTTTTGATAAATGGGGGATGGATTTTGTGGGGCCAATTGATCCACCATCAAATGGAAAGTCATATATTCTAGTTTGCACAGACTATGTAACAAAATGGGTCGAGGTAAAAGATATGACTCATGCTCGAGATAACAAAGTTGCTGAATTTTTGTATGAACAAATTTTCATAAGATTTGGAGTTCCCAAATAGCTTGTAACTGATCAAGGAGTTCAGTTTACATCAAATCTAATCACTGCACTAATGAATGACTATAAGATCAAACATAGGAAGTTCAGCCCCTATCACCCTCAAGCCAATGGTCAGGCTGAGGTAACCAACAGAGAAATTGAGGTGATCCTCACAAAGACAGTGCAGATACATAAGAAAGACTGGAACAATAGACTTCCTGAAGCAGTTTGGGCTTACAAAACTACATGGAAGACAACAACTGGGTTTACACCTTTTGAGCTGCTTTATAGGAAAACAACTATATTACCCATAGAATTTGAGCACAAAACTTTGAGAACAGCTCTTGAACTAAACATGGACATATCTGAAGCACAGAAGGACCGTCTCCTATAGCTAAATGCTTTGGACGAAATGAGAAAAGCCGCCCTACAACATACAAAAGAAATTCAACAGCAAAGGAAGAAATGGCATGATCAGCACATCAAAACCAGGAAATTTTCTGCTGGAGATTGGGCCCTGTTATATGATTCCAAATATCAAGAAAAACTAGGACAAGCTCACAACACGCTGGCTTGGCCCCTATGAAGTTGAAAATGTGTTCGACAATAGAGTTGTACAGATAGTGACAATTGATCCAGTCCATTTCAAATTGCTATTTAATGGCCACCGACTCCGGTTGTACCACAAGTCAGTCTCAAAGGAAGAATTCATGCAGTAGTTCATTCAGGTTCCTTCTGCTACTCTTTCTGCAGCCGAAGGCTTTAGCCTTTCTCCTGCAACGTTACCGTAATTTTCAAAAAAAATGCCCATAATAAAGGTTTTCTTTTCTAAAAAAAAGGAAACCCTTTTTTCTCCATTCTCATTTATTGCCCCCATTTCACTACTTTATCTTCCATCCATCCATCCCATCCATCTATTCCATCCACTTCATCCGTCTGCATCAACCTTAATTAAGATATCTTTCCCACTTGTCAATTTATGCAGCGCCATCATCTTTCTTCACACGTACGTGCAATTATAAGAAGTACGCCATATCTTTTCTTATCGCATATTTGATTTATTTCATTCTATTCATTTACTACTATGTATGTACCAGTCATTATCACCTGAATCTCTACCTATACTTTAGTACATGTGAGGACACATCTCATACTTTAAGTAGGAGGCGGGGTAATCCATCTTTTAAAACCTATCTTTTCATCGCTGTCATAACTGCACAAATAATATTTTTTTAATACTTTTCTAGTACTTTCCAAATATGATCGCATGTCCTTCTTTATTGCATGTTTTTCTTGTAAATTACGATTAAGACTGCTTGTTTAAAAATTTCATTTTTAGAAAAAAGAAAGAAATGTGACGGCACGAAAGAGAAAACCAGAGTAGAAAAGGGAAACAGAGAATTTTGAATCTTCAGCAAAGTATTGAGTTCAGCTAAAGGAGAATTGCAAACATGGGTGGTCAGTTGGTGTGACATGAGCCTGTAGCTCATGAATTGTTACTGCAAAATCCGCAAAAAGTCCACGTATTCAGCCTCTGCGGATGGCTAAATTATTTCTTGAGCTTGAATGATTTTGATGAGGAGGCTGCTGGAGAATTTTTGAGAACGCTTTCCGAAGGGGAAGCCACTGTATGGGGTCTAACGGTTGTTGCAACTGAGGACATAATTGCTGAAGTAACTGGGCTTCCAGCCATTGGAGAAAACTTTTCTACAGACACTGCAACTGCAAGGGCTGAGTTTTCGATGCCTACTAATGAACCTCTGGAAGTCTCTAAGCAGGGATGCAAGCGTGTGTCATTTCCTCCTCCATATTTAGAGTATGCCACTTATATAATGAGGTATTTAACCTGTGAAGGCCATTTTTCCTACCTGCATTCTCATCATTTTAAATTATTAAGCCATATGAGGCATGGGTTAATTATAAATGTTCCTAATTTCTTATTAAATTTTTTAAAATAAAGTGCCCATGGAACTCAACAGGGGAAAGACAATTTTGTCACTCATCATGGCCTTATTAAATTACTGATTGAGCGCTCTTTGAGAGATGTCTCACCTCTCTCCTGGAAACAATTTGTTGCCCAAAAGAGTTTACAAATTCCACAACCCCCTAGGGTACTTAACCCACGGCCTCAGAGAAAGAAGAAAGAAATTGCATCTACTAGTGGAACAGGGCAAGGGTCATCTACTCTTGTAGCACTCGGTCCTGTAGATTTCGCACCTGAATCCTCTGCTAGGGTACAAACTAGGTCTGCCACTAGGAGAGAGAAAGGAAAAACAAAGGCAGAAGGGTCCCTAGAATCTGACCCTCGTTCTCAGAAAAGATAATGTTCCTCTCCTGCAGCACCTTCCCCTGCAGTTGTTTCTCCTACAGCAACACCTGTTGCTATTTCCAGTTCACCGTCATCCTCTGGTAGGGCAGAGCCCCCTGAACAAACAAGAAAAAGGAAAGCTACCGGAACACCTCCTGCAGCAGCATCTGTGCCAAGAAGGGTTTCCACAAGGAAATAATCTAAGACCTCCCCTGCTTCACCGCAACCTGAGGTGATTGTAATTTTAGAAGGGTCTGTTGAGTCTAAATTTAATGTTTCTCAGAATGAGTCTGAGAATGCTGCTCAGAGTTCGTTCATTCCTAAAGAGAAACACGTTGCAATAAAAGAAATAGGGCACAATGAGCAAGGGTTACCAAATCTTGATGATTTGGCTACTACTGCTATGCAATTTTCGGAGGAAGCACAGACTTCTCCACCGCAGCAACAAGAAGAATTTATCTTGCAGCAAGAGTAAGAACTGACTGAACAACTGAATGTGCCTAGTGAAAATGTATTTCACCCTGCAAACTGTAAAACCATTGTTGTGTATAAGAGGACATTTTTAATTGAGTTTCTAGAATATGTTAAAACTAATTGGGAAACAGTTACATTGCAAACCCTAACTTTATTACAAGTTTGGACATCCATTTCAGAGTCATGCAGCCACCATTAACTTTAGAGACACCACCAGAAAATTTAATGCTGGAGGACCAGCATTGGGCTAAGTAGGGGGCAGTGATGAGCTTAAAATATGCTCATAATTTGAATGTTATGATAAACTTTTAAATGTCTTTACTTTTGTTATTTCATGGCTGTTTAAACTTTGTTGAAACCTTTTATTGGGATATTTTGTAGCAAGATACTTTTATACTCCTGCAGCTTATTGTGTTGACTTGATTGCATTTATTACCCTGTTGACTCCCGAAAATGGCTGGTATATCATATACAGTTTTTGAATGATGAAATAGATTTAAAATGTGTGATTAATGAATAGATATCGTGTATGTGCCATACGCCTTTTCTTGCGCATCTATTACCTTTTGTTTTGTAGGTTGTTGAAGAATGATCGAGTCGAGCGCAACTAATCTTGGCCTTGCAGTAAAGTCCATTTCCTACACGACTTCGAGGAAGCTCCGGCGAAGACTCTTTGACCGAAACCATGGGAAAGAATTTTAATGATAGTCAATCTGGAAAGAGTGGAGCGCTAGATTATCTCTGGATCGGGTTGAACGCATAAATTCATTATGAAGTTTGTTCCTTGATTCGAGGATATACTTTACTTCCACATCTTTCTTTGATAGGGTTAGTTAGTTAGTTGCTCTCCTATTTTTAAAATAAGATACTCCTCCTGCGTGAGTGAGTAAGGGAGAATAGAGAGAAAAGAGATAGATGATAGTTAGAGTAAGATAGAAACAGAGTAGCTGATATCATGTAAGAATCAATATGATAATGAAAGACAGAATCTGTTTGACCAGAGACAGAGTTTGTTGTTAGTCTTCATATCAACAAAACAATGTATACCATTCTGTTTTCATGAATAAAGTTCAATGAAGTTCTGAGTTGAACATCTGCGTAATTAGTAGATGCTTGCTAAGGGGGCCCACTTAGTAAGTATCTGTAGCTAGTTAGTTAGTTGTTCTTTTCTGTTAATCTTCAATTAGCTTTCATCTTTGAATTTTTCATACAAAATCAGTCTTATATTGCTCCTGCAGCATAGAGAGTCCATCCCTATGACTGTTCCTGTAGCATAAGGCCAGTTCATAGTTTGTGTTTCAGTCGCAGTTGTTATGGTTTTTATCATAGTTGAGTTAAAGAATTTCGCATTACCATTTTGTGGCTTAGATAGAATTTCTTTCCAGTATGTATTTCTGCTAAGATTTGACCAAAACGAGTTCCTAGTGCATATATTTTTCCGTGCCATTTAAAGTCTACATCCCCTGGTTTGACAAGTAAAATGAACGTCCACAGAGAGATATTAGTCACCTGTCAGAATTTCCAATTCCCAGGAAAAGTTTTACTGTAATTTTCATATCCTTTTGTGAGTGCGAGCCACATGATATAATGAGTCACTTGTAGTAAGTAGGCAGTCTATAGGGCATAGTTTTATTTTATATAAGGATGCTTATGAAAAGAATCTTCAAGGGATAGTGAGTGAGCTATTTGAGATTTCTGCTGAGGGTGCAATACCCAGTCTTAAAGGAAGTTAGTAAATTTGCAAGAAAATAGAATCGTACACAACAAACAATTCACAATGTTATCTTCCATAATGCCTTAAGTTTGAAGACAAAAATATCATTGTATCTTCATGATAAAAGTGGTGACCTCAATGGTCAATCATTGGAAACCATGATTTTAAAACATGCTATTGTGCTTATGGAGGCAACATTTTAAGCAAGGCAGTGAGTGGTGGTTTGGAATAATGGCAGGTATGAAGGACTTGATTTATATGCATACTATGCAGTCTAGCTTAAGACAGTGTTCTTATTAGAAGAGATTGAAGGTGGATTATGGAATTCAAGGGTTACCATGAAAAGGATTAAAGCAAAGACTGAGATCTATTTAAAAGCCATGGTCATGAAGATATTAAAGATGTCACATGTAAAACCCTAGTAGCTGGAGTAATGAATATAGTGCCAAAGAGGATAGTGTGCTGGGGAAGATTTAGATCTCCACATTATCTAATTATAAGGAAATACATCATTTATTTATTTTTTTAATTAAAAGAAATCATTGTAAACCCTATATAGGATACATTGATACTTCAAAAGCCTCTGAAGGAATTTTAGATTATGCAAATATATGTCAAGTAACATTCATAAAGTTTAGAAAATCTTGATCACTCTCTAGAATAGCCCATTAAACATGGGTTGTGCTTGAATGCACTACATAATTGATATAACACAACCACTCTGCATATCAACTAGAGTCATGAGCTCTTTATTGCAATAAGAGGTAATCACTCTTCGATCATGCTATAATTACATCCTAACCTGTTAAAATTGAGACAACTTGAATGCACCCAATGATGATTGACACCTACATTATACAACTTGAATTAACTACATTATATGAGTGCCTCCATTTCTATCACACCATAGCCACATTAAACTTGGGTCACACATGAATGCATCCTATATTTGTTATAGCACAACTGTGCCACATGACCAACAAAGTTATGGATCACATAATTACAGTCACAAGAATATGTTCCTTGGTTGTGATCTTATGGTGATTCCACACAACAAAATCTGGACATGAAATTATCAAAACCCTTAACCTCTAAAAATGAAATCTGATGAGATGTTGCTTTAAAATATGATTTTCAAACCTAGAACTACAAATCTAACTTCACAACTAAATTCTACAAAAATACAATGACTACCCTCAACCTGGCGATATCTTCTTGAATTTTTTCTAATTTTTTCCAAGAAAATAGTCCTTAGTTCTCCACAAATTGTCTCAAGTAGAGCAAAACAATGTCACAATAAATCAAGTGTGAACTCACTTTTCTTTAGGTCGGCCATGATTTTATTTTTTTTCTATTTCTCTTGTTTGTTGAAAATTCAACAAAAATGATAGCCCACATTTCGACAAACATCGTGGATAAACTTTCAAAAAATTGAAAATTACACATGAAATTTTACAAGCACCCGATGAACATCAAATTTTACATATTTCATTGGAAAATTTCATTGGATTTTGCAGTCAAATGTATTAGTGTAGCTAACAACAAAATCCATTAGCCTAAGAGATTCAATCCACTTTGAGTATCCTAATTCATGCTGATCTCATGATCTACCCTCCATCTTTGGTCTTAATAGGATGTATCCTTGAATCAGACCATGTCAATTCCATCCATCTATTGGTCCTATGGTAAAGGATATTTGAAATTAATTATGATCTTGTGGTTATTTTGGAATTTTTTTTATCATTTGAGCTTCCTATTATAATTCATCAAGGTCTCCATAGTCCATCATATCATGACACGCTTTGAATATTAACATAGGGGCATATCTTTATTTTGTGTGATCTTTTCTTCATGGTTGCCCCATGTAGTACCCAATAGGATCCTTGTGACCTTGTGTTCTGCTAGGTAATCCTTTGTGTTTGTGGTTATTCCAACATTAGGAACAATCAAAGCCATTGTAGCTTTGGGATGTTGGAATAGCCTTCTTATTTTTTTGTTTGTCTTAGGCATTAGACATTCATTAGCCTTGGTCTTTCATACACTGACATATTGTATCCTATGATATATAGCAAAATCTAGTGTTCCTAACATGGAAAAATGGCATTAGGTTTGCATTTCATTTATCCTCTCATTTCATTGCATTTATCCCCATCCATTCTTACTCTAATCTTGGGTTAGTGATTTTTGGTTGTGCAAATGTTCCTCCACCACCTATTCTTCCAATTAGGGTTCCTAAGGTTTTGACAGGTGCACTATTGCACCCATCATCATTCATTTCACTATGCAATCATTTACGTTCTTTCCATTGCATTACATTATTTTTTCTATTCATTTCATTATCATTTTCATTATGATCTTAAGTTATTTAGATTAATATAGATTTGTTATTCTAAGCATCTTAAGTTCATTTCATTTCATATCATTTCATTCCATTATCATTTTCATTATCACATTAAGTTTTTTAGATTAACATAGATTTTTAATTATAAGCATCTTAAGTTTGTTTCATTTGATATCATTTTAATTGTCATTATGGTGTTGGTGGCACGAATGGGGGTACCCTCTGTGTTGGGTCAGCTACAACTAAGAAATATGCTCCCATCCAATATCCAACCTCAGTCTTAACATATGCATCTACATCTCCTTGTGCATGTAGTTGATCCCTCTCTACTTTTTAATAGTCATGATACCCCTATATCCTCCTCTCAAGATCCCAAGCCTCCTATGCTAGTCTCATAGACTCTATTTGTGCCTCCATCTATGAAATCCTCCTCACAACCTCATCTCTCTCTACCTAGAGACCATGTGCATGTTCCTCTGCAATCTCCACCCTCTCTGTAGCCTCATCTCTCCCCCTTTCCATGGCCTTTTTCTGCTCTGTGCACCTATTCTTTCATGGCCATTGTCTCATCCCTCATCCCTCATCCCCCAAGCCTCATCCAACTATCTCCACAAATCAGCTCTCTCAGCCTGCACTGTTTGCAGCCTCCCACCTGCCTCCTCCACCACACTAATGAACTCTATGAACTTGTCTAGTTCTGCATCCTTTGTTGCATCCTATAGGAAATGCACCTCCTCCTACAACCTATCCACCTTTTTTTGGAGATGATCCCTCTTGGCCTCTATATGCTTCAATCTCTGCTCTAAGATTTGTAATACAACAAGGGCTCTTGTCAAAAAAACTATTGGATCCTCTGGTGGAGGTGCCTGATATGGCACTGTGGCCCTCTCATCCATTGTAGGGGAATCTACCTCCATGGCCTTCTCCCCTATCCCATCCCCATCCATCCCCACATCAAGCATTGCCTCGTCCTATGTCACCTCTACCTCACTCCTTCGTCTACCTCCCCTCCTCCTCTTATGTGGTGCTGGTTGCTCCTCATCATCCGCAAATTTGATGGTTGTAACAATGGGATGTATGGTTGTAATCCTCACAAGCCTCTGCTCCACCCACCATGCAACATATCTCACAATGATGCCTACATCATTTGGGCCCCCTCTCCATGGCCATACTATAATGGGAAGCTTCTCCCATGTCTGTCTCACATATTGTGTTGGGGTACTCTACCCCCATATCAATATCAACTCCCTACTGATCCTCTAGAACATCTATGGGCCTAGAGGAATGTCTTGATGTATCCCTTACTGGTGAGTAACCCTATTCGACCTATGTATCTCTATGATAAAGGGATCTCTCCCTACCAGAAAACATCGAGAGTACAAGTAGACCCCATATACCTTGTCCTCCTCTAGCCAACCACAAAATTTCCTCCTCATATAAGGTCTCTAGATGATATCCCCATCTCTGAGTCAAATTATCAACTACCACCAAAACTCCATGCTCCCTACCTCATTGCAGTAAGCATTCATTCATGCTCCCTACCCCACCAATAAGCCATTGGGTGAGTCTCATACCTATCCCCCACCACAAGAATATCTAGTTGTGCCACTTGAATGTGTTCCTTGGCCCATACTTGAAGCAATATGATAATGGTAATGCTCAATTATCACCTATAACAAACAACATGAATATTGTGGTATAGTTGATCCAATATGCATGGTCCCCATGCAAAGACTCCATCCCTCCTCTCCACAATATGTCTAACAACCTCAATTATCTTGAGGTTAAATAATTGACCACTTATGTCAGGAAGGAGGATCTCACTAATGTGTCAACAAAGATATAGAGGAAAGGGTGATCTCAATACTCCTAGATAGGTGTCAATATATAGCTCCTTCCCTAACATGGGAAGGTCTACATCTCCAAACACTACCCATAGACTCCTCTCCACTAAATAGTTGGGCATTGCACTGACTATATGCCCTGTGATCGATAGCCTTAAAATCTACCAAATTTCCTCTAGATTCATTGTCATCTCTCCTATGGGGATATGGAAAGTAGATGTCTCTGAGCTCCATCTCTCCATCAATGCTATCAATAAAGGCCCATGTGCCCTAATGTTGAGATATCACAAAATGTGGAGTAAGGCTGCCTTCTCTAGCACTCATGATGGAGCACCATCATGGCCTCCTAGGTCACCTCATGCATGATTGAATGCCTCTCCCATGTCCTCAAAGTCTCAAAACTCTACATCCATGTCAACAAATCTATCAATCCTTTCTAACATTTCATTTATATTCTTTTCCTTTTCATCCCTACCCTGGTTTTTTGAGTTTGCCTTTGTGTTAGGAGGATTCACCTCTTCCCTCTTTCTTGAGCATTCACCTCTCAGGCTCACACATTTTCCCTTGTGTTCCCTTTTAGTAGGTTTTCCTATTTTGAAAGCAGGCTCACCTCTTTCCCATCCAGGTGTAGATTCACCCTTTCTATGGTAGAGGTGAGCTCATGTTCACCCCTCTTCCTCGTGGGCGAGTGCGCACTCACCCATGAAATCCTTTTTCCTAGAGTGGGGAATTCGCATTCACCATTCTTCCCAATGGGAAGATTCACATCTGCACATTCCTCTATTGGGTAGAATTGCATCCACCCTTTCTCTCGAAGGGAAATTTCACAATCGCCTATTTGGAGTGCATTCGCCCTTGTCTAGAAACATCCCTACCCTTTTCCAATTTTGGTGATTACTCAATCATCCATTTCCTAACCCATATGCCCCTGCTTATGCAGGTTCACCCTTTCCAAAGAGAGGCGACTACACAATCGCCCCTCTCCTAGTGTATCCACCCCTACGGATACGCACATGCCTCTTCCCTTGCCAATTCACTCCACAAGAAAATGTGTTATGTAAGAAGGGGGAATCTACCCCTCCATGGTGTGCTTGTTTGACCTAAATACTCGACTCAAAAATCAACATATGTGCTAAAACTTAAAATTAAATCACAAGGTACATATTCAAGTCGTATCTGGCAGGGTACGACTCACTCATAGTAGTAGGCACACACCTCATCATTTCCCTCCCTGTCACTCATCTCATCAACAGTCACTCTGTATCATGTCAAATCTCGTGCTAACAAGTGTGGAAATGAAAATAAGGTGAATAGTGAATTTTCAAATTTACTATTTATAATTTTTCATTTTTGACCCTATTTAGCCTTTTATTTTTGGGTAATTTTTACCATTTAATTAACCTTTTTTAATTCATTTTCCCCTTTTCTTCAAAGGGCTACCATTTGTACCCCGTATGTTCATTTTCCTCCATTCAAAAGCCATTCTTCATGGTTTTTCATCCTCTATTACATGGTGCCCTTTGTTTCTCCATATCAAGAAGTCACCCAAGCCCCTTTTCTTCCCCATTCACCCTCTTGAGAGGGCATACCCTGCCATATTTATGCATTCTTCTTTCCTATCCATTTTATTGTGATACTAGGGCATCATCTAATATTATTTTCTTCTATTGAGTCATCCACACTTTATTTTTCTTTGAAACACTATTATTCTAACAATATTTCAAAGAGGGGCAAAATGTAGACACTTGAATTTGACCACTCCCATATTGTCAAATTCACCCTTGCATTCCTCTAGTTTGCATCCTCAAACCATATTAATTAAATAATTTATTATTTAGTTGATATTTCATCCTAGCCTAATGTCTTCTAAGGTATTTAACTAATTTTAAATCAAATAACTTACTTTATTCCTCTAAATTAAATAAATAGTTCAATTTATTTAATTTAGTCCCTTTTTTCCTTGTGAATTAAATCAATTTTTAATTCATATTTTCTCTCTCCTCATGTCAACATCCTCCATAATCCCCTTCTAATCCAAATTAACCTAATTAATCTATGATTATGGTGTGCACATCCCTAATCATCATTAGGGTCACATCCTCCATAGTTTTCCACTTCTAATCTTAGGCCATTAGCCTATCTAATGCTACATTTTCACAACATTAATGACTAATTATCCTCTAACCTTACCTAATGACATCTATGGAATGTACCCTTAGTCAAACCTCATAAATACTTTCTCCTTTTGGAGAATTCACCCTTTTACCCACTTGAATTTTTAATTCAAGTTTATTCCCCCCTTGAATATTAAGGAATTTTTAATTCCTTTATCAATCCCCATTAGGATTTGTGAGGAATTTTAAATTCATCACTTGTCTTCTCATTGTACATTGAGGACAAAGACCTCCTTTATGAGGAGATCTTTTCCATTCCCAAGGTACCTTCAATTACCTCCATCTCATTACCACTTCATCTCCAAATGACCCTCCTTTTACCATCTCACCATCCACATATCCTCATGTGGTGGCTTGTGAGGTTCAAATGCATATTATCCCTTGATCTTATCTCCAATGGTGGATCTAAATCATCAATCCATTTGGAGATACTTCCCCTATAAGTAGTTATTTTTTCCTAATTTTGGCTAGCACTCAATCATCTACACTTCGCTTATTCATGCACTCATACTACCAAGCTTTGGAGCCACCATTGTTGCAACACTTTTGAGCCATCATCTTGCACTCAATCCACTACCCATATCCACCATTTCATTCCTCATCACACCACCACAATTTAGAGCTAGGTTACATGCAATTTTTCCAAACAAGGAGAACACATTCTCAACAAATCAAAGGCCAACCAACTCAACAATTTAAACAAGGTAAATCACTCTTTTTATTTTTGTTTTGTTCAAATTCAACAAGGCTTATCTTGAGGTGTTGTTAGTGTATTTCTTGTTTACATTCTTGTTTACTCGTGCATTTTTATACTATAAATTTACATGCACACACAAAGATCTCAACAATAGCAAAAGCCTTGGCATTATCTGAAATGGTGGTGGAAGGAGTTCCAAATCTTATAAAAATTCTATCAAGGAATTACAAAGCTAAAGCATCAGTGGCATATTTTAAGGAAACTACCTCTATCCACCTTGTAAAGTAATCTACGGTTGTTAAAATCCACTTATGACCAACACTTGATGGTGGATTTAGCATGCCAATAAAATCTAATCCCCACTATGTAAATGGCTGATCAACTTGAATGGGGTAAAGAGGGAGGGCAACCAACCTTTGCTTTCTATAAAAGAAAACACACTTTTTTCAATTTATCACCCATTTGTGAACATCATTGAACAAGATTTACCAATAATAATCATCCCTTATGATCTTTGTAGTAGTAGTCCTTGCAAGAAAATGGCCACTTGAAGGGCCATCATGGAATTCATTTAGCAATTTTTTGACTTGATTTTCCTCTATGGATCTTAATAGGACTCCATTGAAATCATTTATGAAGAGTATTCCATCCACTATAACATATGGGATGGATTGTAATCTTAAATGTCTTCTTTTGGTCCTATCTAGATCCAAAGGATATCTACCTTCCTATAAAAAAGTAGTCATATCATGCACCTAGTTTTCTTTTATGTTTACATTTGGTGCTTGTTCCTATAACACAATGGAAACCTCTATAGGAGTCTAAAATTTTGATACAAGTTGCTCACACAACCCTTTTCCTCTCACTAGCTTGGTGACTTTTATGTCAACATCATACTCCATGACCTTGGTGATCCATCCATCCCCTTTTTCATTGACATATTTTCTTAGTAGAAACTCTTTAATATTGTTATGGGGAACCATTAGCTATATCCTATTATTAGAAAACATTTGTCTAAGTTTTTTCAATGCTCTAACAATAGTAAGAGATTGCTTTTGAATGCAACTATAGTTGACCTCATAATATTTTAGTCCTTCACTAAAGAAAGCAATGGGACATGCTATAGATTTTCTTTATTTAGCCAAGTTAGAATAGATGATATACTTGCTTCACCTCCAATGGCATAAAGAATGAAATCCTTTTCATAGTTTGGATTGAAAAGGGTAGGAACTTGATCAATTTCCTATTTGATAGACTCAAAGATATCCTTACCATGTTTGGTCCACTTCAAGACCTTATTTTTCTTAAGCATAGAAGTAAGAGGCTTTACCAAAGTAGCAAGGTTAGGAAAGAACCTCCTCACAAAGTTAATTATGCCTAAAAAAATTTATAATCCTTTCTTGTGACTAGGAAGTGGGATGGCCAAGATGGATTTTACTCTTGCAGGATCAATGAGAAATCCATCCTTTGAAACAATGTGCCCAAGAAGCTTGCCTTGATCAGTAGTGAAGACACATTTATTTGGATATAGGGAAATACCATATTCCCTACATTTCTGAAATACTTGCATAAGGGGACTAAAATGGTCTTTTTCATGCTTTGAAAACACTATGATATCATCCAAGTAGACCAAAATAAACTGTCTAAACACACCTTAAAATTCCATATCCATGGCTCTCTCAAAAGTGGTACTTGCATTGGTTAGACCAAAAGGAATTTTACAATAAACATATGTACCCCAATTTGTAGTAAATGTTATCATATCATGATTAGATTCTTGGACTAGAATTTAGTTGTAGCCTAAGTAACAATCCAAGAAAGAAAATCATTCTGAGCCACTGACTCTTTGTAAAATCTGCACCATTGAGGGGAGGGGATAATGATCATTTTGGGTGGCTTTATTCAGATCTCTAAAATCTACAAAAAAGTATTATTTTCCCATTCTTTTTTTTTGATAGAAACAAGATTTACAACCCATGAATAATGCTTGATGGGAAAAATAATTCTAGCTTCAATAAATTTGGACAACTCCTTTCTCATCAAAGGATCAATCTTTGGATTTATAGGGCTTTGTTTTTTCCTTATGGGTTTAAAATCCTGATCTAATTCAAAAGTATATTGGAAAAGGCTTGGGTCAAAACCATTTAGGTCTTTAAAATTCCAAGAAACCACTTCATTGTATCTATTGCATCTATGAAGACATCATGTTTGGTGGTAGAGCATACCTTTCCCAAGTTTAGATACTTTCCCTATATAATTTCTATTCGCTTGAAGTCACCATTATTTGTAGCTAAGTTCATCCTTTTCCTCTTTAAGTTCACCATAATAATTTTGCAACTTGGACTGATTTCTTCTAAAAAAAATTTCCTCCTCTTGTAGAAAATTTACTATATGTTGGTCACAATCAAAGACTTGCCAGCAATATTGATTATCTGATTCAACAGGCCTCACCACAAGTCTGATATGCTTCTTCTTTTTACTTGTAATATGTGTTGGTATGCCAAACTAAGCACCAGCTACTGCAAGCCTATCAACATGTTTATTTTGATCTCTTAAAGATTTTTAGATATTAAAATATTAAAAGACATTAATAAAATCCCAAACCCTATGTTTGTAGGCTTTGAGTAGATTGTTCTTGGTTGAGGTTTGAGTTTTAACTTGATGGACAATCAATTCTATGTCACCAAAAACTTGTAACGATTTGATGTTCCTTTTCTATGTAATTTGAAGACCCTAGATGAGAGCTTCATAATTAGCCACATTTTTAGTGCAACTAAATTAAATCCTAAAAGAGAAATAATATTTTTTCTTTCTCGAAGATACTAGCATTACACTAGCAATAGTACCATTCCTATTTCTAGAACCACCAAAAAAAACTACCACAACCCCGCTAAGTATTCTTGAGTATTTATGAGGTTGGGTATAGTAGCATTCTCTTCATGAATGTAGTACATGCCAAGACCAATATCCTCCATTTCAAAAAGATTCAATGGATCAAATTTTAAGGCATTACCCCATTCATCTAACAACTAATCAATGACTTCCTCCATTGCATTAGTAGTCTTATGAACATAACACTCTTCCTATTGATCATGCAATGTGCAATTCACATTTATTGGACTATGAGTCTAAGGTTCTAGATGATCTTGTGCTATGGTCTTAGATTTGATGGTTTCTTTAGTGCCATATCTAGTTCTAAATAGCATGTGAGACCAATCACTAGATAAGTACCCACTTATCTTAGTAGTAAAATCTCTGGATAAGAAAATGGAAAATTTCGATGGGAGGTCTATGATTGAAATTTCTTACAACACATCATAGTTGGGACATGCATGCATGGAAAAATTTAGGTCTTTAGATTCTCCCACTGTATTAACAATAGTTCCATCCAATTGTAAAACTATTCTAGCCACCAATTCATACTTGATACTAAGCATGTCAGGAATCCCCTTAGGCATGACTAAACTACTCTCCATTGAATCTATCATACAATGTACTATATGATTTCCAATAATTATAGAAAGATAGAAGGAAGGTGGCTTATTGATTTTTCTTGAATTCCCTTCATTGGGTTGCACCAAGCTACTTGATGGAGTAATCTACTCTTTTTCTTGAAAATCATCTATTTGTTTATGTTCATTTAAAGCTTGTTGTAGAAAATCCCTTTGTGATGGAATAGATAGAGCTTCCCACATAGTAACATTCAGATTGGCTTTCTTCATTTTATCCACTATATTTAAAGGAAGTTGACTAGCTTTAGAAGGAACCTTTGTAATAGGGTCTATTCTTTTTGTTTGTGTGATCTTAGGCTGCTCCAGCACTTGTTTAGGACTGTTAATAGGCTGATTTCATTGTGGAAACTCTTTTATTCTAATTGTTGGTCCAATATTTTCAATTTTTTGAGGTTGTTGAGAGACTAATGCTTTCCCAGCCATGGAAGGTGCAACACCCTCCAATGCTCTTTTCTTTGATCATGTATTCTAGGCTATTGCATCACTATCTACTTGATTTACACCATAGAAATATTCTTGCTCCGAAAAGAAAAATGAAGATTCACCTCATGCATGATTTTGATTATTAGTAGTTGTTTGGTTCGTGCCAATTTTTTGCTTTGAAGTAGAGGTTTCATTTTGAGCTACCAAAGTTTTCACAAACTTTCCATTCTAACAAGTATTTTGATTATGAGCTTGCTCACAAGGGTAATGCCACTCTTTCTCTTGTGTTACATTATTTTGCATTTGGACCAAAGCCTTAGGATCACTAGAAGTAGGTGTATGCATGTTATTCATGGGCTTACTATGATTTCACTAATTTTGTCCTTGATAAGGTGGTCTATTTTTCTAATAACCCTGATTTTGAGGTTGATAGGGCCTATTATTTTGAGGTTGCTACCTCTTAATTTGCACTAGCTCATTATTCATATTTTGGAGAAGGGGTTGCAAATCTTCTAGAATTGTAGTAGAAGTATAAGGTTGGCTTGTAGAAACCACTGGAATAGGAGCCATTGTTGGTTGTGAAAGAATATTTAGAAATAAAGGCATTGGTGGCCTAGGAGCTATCTTCCCAACCTAAATTAAATAATTTTCATCCCTTATGGTAACATCATATGCATCTAGTAAGGCAGAACCACCAATTTATAGAATCATAATAGCTATATTGTTGTTAAGAGACCTTAAGGAATATAGGAAAGCATGCTTAGGAGAAGGTTTGACCAACATAGGGATTCTCTCCCAAGTCTTTTGAAATCGGTAGTTGAAATCACTCATGAATTTAAGAGGTGTTCCTTTAATTGTGGTTAGTTTTTCTACTAGGGATAAATGCTAACTCATGTCTCTAAAATGTTTGCATAATTTCTCTCCTAACTCATCCCAATTGTGAATGGAGTTAGTTGGTAATCCTCTATACCACTGTAGTGCTTTACCTTTGAATGAAGTGGCAAGTAATCTAATAGCCATGTTTTCTTCTATTACATCATGCACTGAGCATATGTTTTCCACATCTATGGTGTGCTCTGCTAGAGTTGTAGATGTTTCAATAGTAAAATGGGGAATACTTTTGAGGGCATTCATTGGTATATCATATTTTTGGGCTAGAATCAAAGAGTTTCCACCAATAAAAGATATTAAAGGATGATTTTTGGGTAAAGCCATATGGAATAAATTCCTATTTGTATGGATAGAATGGGTTCTAGCTTGAAATAATATACCCACAAGTGCCATAGATAGGGCTCTAGGAGAAGGAATTGTGCTTCTATTTTTTCTTATAGGTGACAAGTATTGTTTATTTCTTCTTCTAGAAGTAGTAAATGAGAGATATATGTATTGAAAATTACCTCAAGAAGATGATCTTGTTTGAATTCTTTGCATGAATTTGTAGGTCTAATCTTGAAATAGAAATTCTTGATAGCAGCAAAGTCACCAATTCATATTTAGAGTCCTAACTTATTTTTAGAGTCACCAAAAACCTATTTGAGAGCCTCTTAAAGGATAGAATGTTGAGAGAAACACCATTCTCTCCTAATGAAATGAAATTTATTCTTGTGTCACACTAAGCGTGCCAAAAACTATTGTCACATAAAACTGCACCCTATTGAACAAAAGTTCAATATTCTAATGACACAATGAAAATGACCTCAAGGTGTGGGAACTTGCAAGATGAGGTCAAGTTTGCGAAGAAGGCCAAATTCATTTTCTAAACTAAGTGAAATTGTGTTGGTCCAACCTAGAACAAGAAAATCCTAATGCTAACCAACTCTAACAAAAGGGTACAAAGAGATTTGAAATGGGAAAGAAGGTGATGCACTGAATTTAGAGTTTGTTCATTCCTACTTTAAAAAAGCATAATATGTCAAATAAACAACTAAAACAAACACTCATATATGAAGGTAAATGGATTTTACTCAAACATTGAAGAGGTAATGGTGATAATAGTTGGATTTTATTGACATGAATCTTGAAGTAACCTTTACAATGGAAGAATGCAAGAGTTGCAGGTTTATAAAAGAAAAATCCCAAAGGGGCCAAAGGAAGAAAACTCTAAAAAGATACAAAAATTTCCTTTATAATTTAGGCTTAATTGAGGATTGAATTCAAAACCCTAACCCTAACCTAAATAGGGTTTTTAGGAAGATGAATTCAATCAGATTAAAATGATTTGAATTTCTCCCATGTTACCAAGCAACATAACTAGCCATAAAGGCTCTAACAACTTGAACAAGCCCTAGAATGATGACTCACATGAACGTAGGGATGAGCACCCATAAAATCCATAAAAAATATTAGACCAACATACCCTAATACAAGAGATGTGGCCTCTACAATACATTGAATAGTAATGGAACCACCTAAATTTGAAATGTTGCATTGAAAAGGTGTCAAAATTTGGGCCATAGTCAATCAAATTTTATCTAGTAGCTGGAAGTGTTGCTAAGACATCAATTCTACAAATCCATTGTGAACAAGAGAAATTGATTATTGAAGATCGAATGTTGGTTGTTGGATTGGACATGGATGGTTGAGATTAGATTTCCAAATGAACATTAAAACATGAGTATTGATCACAGGAGAAACAAGATCAATGACCATCACATGCCTTCATGAATACATTGCTCATCATGTAAATGCTTCATTACATTGGATCATAATCGTGATGCATTGGAGGCCAGTGATGCAATGAAAATCTTCCATCTATCCCTTGAATATTCCTTTATTTATACCTTCATCGCTCATCATAGAAAGGCTCCATGCTTTATATTTCCAAACCACAATGTGAAGAACCATTGTGATGACCGTTAGACCTTCTCCATTGAGTCTGATCCATTGAAACCATACAAAGAAAAATGAAACCTCGGGCCCACCAAGACAATTGTCACCTACTCACTATCCTGTTAGGCTCAACTCAAGACCCACCATATCACCATGGGATAGTGGGAAACTAACACTTGTCCATTCCCATTGTGCATTGCACAAACCACTCCACCACCTTGCTTCACAACAAATATGTGAAGTAAGGGTGCAATGCAACCTCATCCATTGGATGCTTGTTGTTTATCTTGGCCCCTCATCACACATTGTAAGAAGGAACCCACCAAAAAAATGCAAAGACATGTTGTGTAGAGCAGCTCTGATGGAAGTAATATTCTCCCATAACTCATATCATGTCATTGTAACACTTCAAATTCCCGCTCATACATTAGCAATGCAAAGAGAATAGAAGCCCTCCACCATTCATCATGCATCATAGAAATCAAGATAATGAATGTTAAGGTTTTAATGATGGATAATATAAATACTTAAGTGGAAGTAATTATCATGTGATTCAATGTTTTTCATAAAGAAGGGGTTTCCTAGGTAAAATGAAGAATTCGAACATTCATGCTTTATCTTAGGGACAAAAGACTAACTAGGAACATAAGGTCAATGAGAAAAGAAAACAAAAAGTGACAAGGAAAAATCACTAGGGTCTTAGAAGGGTTTAAACCTTACATGCAATTCAAAACCCTAATCAAACACAATTGAGGAGTTTCAAAACCTAAAAGACCTATGTTCATAAAAAATAATCATGGATTTCAACAGGATGCACACATAGTATCTCTCTAATTAGATGTAAATGATGTGCATCCAATGGTGGCATAAAAT
Organism: Sequoia sempervirens; assembly: GCA_007258455.2. Classification (NCBI taxonomy): domain Eukaryota; kingdom Viridiplantae; phylum Streptophyta; class Pinopsida; order Cupressales; family Cupressaceae; genus Sequoia; species Sequoia sempervirens. The sequence continues at coordinate 558,622,608 of VDFB02105785.1, forward strand.
ATGTCAACATAACCCATCCTATGAATTGTGTGTATGCTTGCAAACACCAAGTAAATTAGACATTAGAAAGGCCTTACAATACATATATGTCTTAAAATAACCAAGATGACCAACAAGCTAGTTGTTATGAACAACAATAAGAATCTTATGCTTTAGCTAACTTTAGGAAACTAAGTAGATTCTATCTTTGTAATAAAATATTTCATTCAACACTCTATTTCTTTTATCATTAATTTTACCATCTAAAATATCATAAACATGTTGATTATTTGAATATTCAACTAGCATGTGATCCTTCCAAGAGGTTGAAAATTTGAAAATGAGAAAAATGTATGACTTCTAGATAATGCATCAATAACAATATTATTTATCCCTTTGACAAATTCAATGTCAAAAACACATTCTTGTAGCTTACTTACCCAATGTTGTTTTCTCTCATTTAATCCTTTTTTCTCCATGACATACTTGAAACTATTATGATTATTCCTCACTATAAAATTGCTACCCACAAGATATTAGTGAATCTTTTCAAGTGTGAACATGATTGCTAACATCTTATTATCATATATGGAGAAACTCCTTTCAACTTCATTCAATTTTTGACTCTCATAAGAAATGAGATGCTTGTCTTGCATCAAAACAACCCAATACCAATACTAGATGCATCACACTCAAGCACAAAAGGTTTAGAGAAATATGGTAAAGCCAAAAAAGGACAAGTAATCATTACCTTTTTAAGATGATCCATGATTCTTTGAGTCTCACCCATCCACGTGAAAGCATCCTTCTTGGTCAAATATGTCAAAGGAGTAGTTAATGAGAAAAACCCCTTCACAAAGTGTATAATATGTGCATAGACCAATGAATCCCCTCAATTGTGACACATTCTTGGGTGGTGGATAGTCAAGTATAGCTTGAATATTCTCCCTATGTGCATTCACTTCACCATTCCCAATGACACATCCCAAATACAATAGTTCAGTCATATCGAACTCACACTTTGAGGCTTTCGCAAAGAAATTAACTATTAAGATAATCAATACCTTATCAAGTGTTGAAGATGATCTCCCCATATCTTGCTATATACTAAGATGTCATCAAAGAAAACCAACACAAATTTATATAAATACTTATTGAACACATGATTCATGCAAGGATGAAAAGTAGTCAAAGCATGTGATAATCCAAAGGGCATCACCAAATACTCAAAATGTCCATAGTGGCACTTGAAAGCTATTTTTTGTACACCCTCTAAAACTTGAATTTGATGGTATCTTGAACAAAGATTTATTTTGGAGAAATAGATCACTCCATGTAGTTCATCCAACAATGCATTAATACATAGAATATGATTCTTGTTCTTGATGGTCTTCTTATTAAGTGTACAATAATCTCAGTAACACCACCTTCTTAGCATATCTTGTAAAACTCAGTTACATAGTTTTAAATTCCATGACATATGGACTTATAGAATGAAACCATTGAACACCCAATACAACATTGGTGTCCTCAATGTTAATCACATAAAAATCATTAGGAAGGGTGCAATTACCCAATGTCATACTAAAATGTGGAAAAATATTAGCAGATTGCAATGTGCCATTCATTGTCTTCAAATAGAAACCATCATCATAATCAGATTTCAAACCTTGCTTATTCACACATGATGCATTAGTGAAGTTGTGGGTAGCACCACTACCAATAAATACAACATATCGATGTACCTACATTTGCACTTAACTCTAAAGGCATTATAATGAGGAGTGGTTGAGAGAGTTGAAATCAAACCCTCCATTTGTGCCAAATCATCCCGATGCTCATCTGTACCTGACTCCTCTATCTACTCCTATTGCTCATCATGAACCTAGGTATCCTCCAACTCATCATCACTAGGATCCTTGTAGACCTCAATCTAGTGGGATTTTCCCCCACTCTTGCGCTTATGTCTATGTGTCCAAGGCTTGTGACAATCAAAGCAAAGCCTCTTCTATCTCAACTCATCCCTCGAATCAAGAGATGTCCCACCAACTGGCTTAGATATCTCTCCCGCTGGTCTAGTATATTATGGTTACTTGTCCTTCCTCTATGCCCAATTTTATGGTGAGGATATCTGCCAAAAGATTCTAGGAAACCTACCCTATGGTGTAGATAACTCCACATTCCTTGCACACTTAATATCATCATGCTAGGATGGTGGATCAAAAGCTTTGACCCAACCTCTAAGAGGTTCTAACAAATCCTCTATGAACCAATAAATCAACATCTTCTCAATCACATCAGAAACCATAACTCATAATCACTAAAACTATGAAATATATACATTAATTTTTCTAGCCTATTTCAACTAATCCAAATCATTGGAGTGTGCCTCTGAATCCTTATGGTCAAATTGTTCTATCAATCTAGTGCAAAACTGATCATAAGAGACAATCACTCCATGTCCTTTTGTCACTAACCCATGATACCACCACTCATGTGCAATTTATTCAAGGTGAAGGGTAGCAAGATTGATGGCCTAAATATATTTTATTCATTTTAAAGCAAGATAAGTGTCCAATTTTTGAATCCAAGATCTAGTCATACACTTGGATGATCCATCAAAACTAGGTAGGGATATACTTCACAACCTCTTTTACAACCCATAATTTTTCTTCCCTTGATTTTGTTTTTGCTTGGGATTTGTACGCTTAGTGACCTCCAAGTAGCCCCTAAAACAAATGGTTGATTGACAATCTAGTACCAAATCTTGATACTTAGCTAGTATTTCAGCATCCTCATTATCTTTTATAGGTTCTTCTTGTGTAGGCTCATCCAATTGTATGAAAGTAGACATGAATGCTTTGGATTGTGATGAACCTGAAGTTTTTCTAGAAGATTGTTATTTTTTTCTATAGCTTTTCTACTATTCTCTCCTTCCACATGTGCCATGTTTCTTCAATATTTTGTATTGTGATCCATATAACTTAAATACAAATTGGTGTTTTTAACTATCTTAGAATTTCTAGAAACATATTTTTTACCTCATCTTCACTTGATGATGGTTGTTGATAATCGTCCATCATTATTTCCTTCTATTTCTCTAGGTTATTACCACCTTTTCCATGCATACAATCAACCCAAATAGGTTTCCAAGTTTTGCAACTCTAATACTAATTTAATATCCCCAAAAATAGAGATACTAGGAAATAATATAGATTCTGTAAACTAGGGCACAAAAATCTAGAAATTTATTTGTATGTAAACCCCTCTATTACATACCTAGATTTCTAATCAAGTTACCAATATAATTTTTGTAGCTAAAAGAAATAGATTTCCAATTATTTCTAAGCTTATGAAAATATAGCCAAAATTCTTTTTTTCTACCCATAATTTTCAAAATTGAAATACAATGACTTCTCTTAAAATTTGAAAGTTAAAACAAAGATAAATATGCAAATTTTAATAGTCAAAATACCTAAGATCAGCTCAAAATTATTTCCAAACCCTAGATGACCCTCAAAGTGGTGCTAACATTCCAAAATAGTCAACACTAGGTATGTTTTATATGCTTCTCAGTAGCCATCCACCAAATGCTCATAAATTCCTCTCCTCTCTTGCATTTAAAAAAATCAACATAATTCCTTCATTATTGTAACCTATTTTTGGAGCACTTTCCTTCATATATATTTTAGGATTAGTAGAATTATTTCCAACATTTAGAGACATGAACAATAATTCATCACTATCCTCATCAGTATAGTTTGATTCCTCATCATTAGATATATTATTGTCTTTTCATCATAATAATTCTTCTTGATAGATTTTCCTTTATTATCCTAATGCAGACCATCTAGAAAAATCCAAAAACCTTCAAAGGTACTACTGACCCTAAACACAACTTGATAAGATCAACTACAATTCATCATTGAATCACTTAAACTTTCATAAAACATCCACTACACATTTACTTGATTCTTCATTTCTACAAAGACATGAATCATAAAAAATTTGACTACAAATGTTTACCAGACCCTAGCTCATCTAAACCATCATAAATTTTATTGAATAAAAACAAAACATGATTAGAAAACTCTAAATTCATCCATTCATTCAACATGCACCAATAGACTCTTCAATGCAACTTGCTCCACTAGGAAAAATGTCAACATACAATGCATTCTTGTTTCAAACATGTTACCAAAATCAAGTTCACCCCAAACATCATTTTGTTAGGATCAACAACACAAAATTCATAGTAAAACCTAGTTACCTCATTTCTTTCAATACACACACCAAGATAATCAATGTGAAACTTGTCTCCATATCGCTCAAAACAACCAAAACAAAAATTCCTATTTCTAGAACTTTTCCAAACCATTATTACACCTTTCATATATTCACTTTAATAGTTTCAATACAAATAAAATCACTTAGATCTATGTATTCACAAAATTACACTTTCTTACAATCATAGACCCAAAACCCAAGTCTAGTATTGCAAGAAAATTTAAAAAGGTATTCCATCAAGCCCACATTGTTTCTCCTTAGGAAATACACATTTTAATGAAACCATTTTGGCATAAAATTACATACTTCAATATCAGATATACTTCAATTACAATTACAATTACAATTACAATTACAACTACAATTACATTCATGAAAACCAATAGACTGTCCACTAGTAAATACACCAAATTAGGTCAAAATTACAAAAAATGTGTCCTTGAATCACCACCCAAACACCAAATAACCCTAAAAATTATTTAAAATATTCTCAAAACTTAAGATTCAATCACTTTTAGGGACTAAGAGATCCAATAAACCACTAAACAAAAAAACCTTGATTTTAGGTTTAACAATGCTTAAATGGTGAAGGTTTAAAGGAAAACTATATTCCAAACCTTAAATCCACTTGCCACTACTTCCATAATCTTAGAATAGGTCTACACTAACTTAATCAATCACCTCCAAGCCTGTACAAAGCCATTTCATCATAAACTTGCTTTAAACCACCCTTTTTCAAGGAAAATCTCATAATTTCTATAGAAGACAACACCAACATCTTGCATGGTCTGCACACATTCACAAACTAAAAATCAACTTAAAACATCCCATTCCACCAACCTAACTAACCTCCATCAGTGGAATGGTGGTTTAAAATTTAAAGGGCTCTCAAAACCCCTATTTTAAGGGTTACAACTAGTTATAAGAAAGAAGTTTGCAACTTCCTATAAATTCAATTGAAATTCCTCAAAACCACTTTATTTGAAGAACTTACACTTTAAAAAGCTCAAACAATGGATATAAAATTATAGAAGTGCTTTCTAGGCCTAAAAGAATCTTGAAAAATCACAAGAAAGTGTTGTTTCAGAAAAACAGGGTACTCTATTACAAAATTGGTTACAAGATTCAAAAGATTGCCTTTTCCTCCCCTTCTCCATACTTTATAGAGATGTTTACTTTAGTTAAGGAAACTTCATTTTCAATTCCAATGACCTATACTTTCATTTTCCCACAAAAGACTCTTCATCTCCCTGATTTTGTGCACTTTTTGCATTTGTACATTATTGACAACAATTGACAACTTTTGTCATAAAAGATAACTTTTGCAATTAACCAACTAGAGACCTATTTGAGACTGTAAATACATTAAATATGACCTCACATGACCCTTTTACATTGCTTTACATTTGAAAAAATGAATTTTAAAAAAATGCTTGATGGAGACTTAGCAATATCTTTAGGTGCTCCTACACCATATCCTTAGTTTTGTCATTTTCAAATTTGATTGGATATTTAGAAGCATAATGGCCTATATTTCCACAATTGAAACACTTAAAGGGTAACTTACCTTTGTATTTTATAGTGCCCTTTTTCAATCTCCTCACAAAATTTTCTTCTACCTCATCAAGATCATCAGTATTTGATTCATCCCCCTTCTCTTCCTTGCTAACTTTAAAGGTAGTTTCTTTCTTTTTAGACACTTGACCAAAAGATCTCAATTCATAGTAAATTAAATCACCAAACATCTAATCTATAGAATACTTATCTAAATTTTGAGATACCTAAAAAATATTAGAAAGTTTAGAACTGTAAGATCTAGGAAGAGTTTTTAATATCTTTTTCACAAATGCACTTTCTTCCAACTTACCATTAAGACCATTGATGGAATTAAAAACTTCATCCACTCTAAGAATCTAGGGATTAATTCCTTCATCTTTTGACATCCTTAGGTTTATAAATTTCACTTTAAAATTCTACATCTTTGCTTGCTTGACCTTATCATCTCCTTCATAAATGATCTACAACTTCACCCAAACCTCTTTAGTAGTTTTCAGACATCACTTTTCCATGTTCAAAATCATAAAGACCACTCAGAGTAGCATTTATTATTTTCCCATTTTTCTCATAATCTTTAATTTCATCATCACTTGTTAGACCATAAGTAGGCTTAGTATATCTATTTTCAACTAACTTCCAAACTCCAAACCCTATAGAGATAAGGGTATGTGCAAGATCATAATGGAAAAATAGGCCCTTAACTAGTGATGAAATTTAGAAAAATTAGAGTTAGGTAACTTGATGTAAAAAATTGAATAAGTTATCTATATTATTTCAAAAATATGTGAGAACAGAATCTGTAGAAAATTGAATGTAGTTTCTAAACTACTAGGTTTTTTTTTTTTAAATCTATTTGGTGAAAATTTGAAATTTTAATGCAATAGTATTTAAATTTTAGGGGAAAAATAAGTAGGTGTATGTTTGATTACTGTAACAACAATAAAATGATAATATTTTTTTTATAATATTTTAGATCTAAGTAGAGGAATTATGTCCCAATGTGATGCATATTTTTTTGTAATTTTTTTCCAAGTAAATAATTAATTATGAATTTTTTATTAAAAACTTTAAAAAATATAAAAAATCATATGTATGACCACCTTAACTTGGTCAAAACTTCGTGAAATTCATTTTTTTATTCCTATAGTATGCAAAACATAGAATGTGACACATGTTTCAGATTTAAAATATGATATTGTTTAAAAGATATAGATGTTTTTCAATCAACCTTTTAATTAGGACTTTAGTCGTAATTCAAATAGAAAATGCATAAGAACTATTTATTAAATTCAAAGTAAATCATAATTTATAATGCTGGAAAGTTGAGAATCTACTTTAAAAACCCTTTTTGTTTCATCAATTTTGGGTAAAAAAAAGTCATCAACCACATACGCTACACATACCATGATATCGCCACTTTTTGGCCCATCAAAATCCTACACACACCCATAAGAAATTCTTCCATCTAGGATTTATAGTAAGCATAATT
>VDFB02105785.1:558630019-558752715 GCA_007258455.2 Sequoia sempervirens
ACAAGGTATTTCAGGTAGACTATGATACAAGTGGAAATGTAATTGGAGTAATGTTGAGTCAAGAAGGGAGACTAGTAGCTTACTTTAGTGAGAAATTGAATGATGCTAGGAGATGGTATTCATTGTATGACTAGGAGTTTTATGCCATCGTTCAATCCTTGAAGAACAAATCATCAAATTGCAGTATTTGAATAGTCAAGGTAAGTTGAATCAGAGACACATGAGATGGGTGGAATTCTCATAGGTTATGCTTTTGTTTTTGAAAATAGGGTGGAAAATAAAATAGAGTTGATGATGCTTTGAGTAGGAGAAGTAAATTACTAGTAGAGATGAGAGTGGAGGTATTAGGATTTGATAAATTGAAGAAATTGTATGAGGAAGACCCAAATTTTGCAAAACCATGGAGAGCTTGTAAAGAACCAGTCTTGGAGGATAGGAGTTAGTGGTTGGATTATTCCATTCAAGAGGATATGTTTTCTAGAGGGAATCAGTTGTATATACCCCAGAGTTCAATGAGGGATAGCTTGGTGAAAGAAAAACATAGTGGAGGATTGGCATGACACTTTGGAATTGATAAGAAAATAGCATTGGTAAGTGAGATTTACTTTGGGCCATAGATTCATAAGGATGTTAAGAAATTTGTGAAGAGTTGTAGATTTTGTCAAGATGCAAAGGAGTAGTTAGAATGTTGGATTGTATAAGACTTGATAGTTCTAGAGAGACCTTGGGAGGATATCAGCATGGATTTCATACTTGGCTTGCCGAAGACACAAAGAGGTAATGATTCTATATTTGTGGTGGTGGATAGATTTTCTAAAATGACACATTTCATACCTTATAAGAAGACAATAGATGCATACATGTAAACTTGTTTTTCAAAGGAAGTGGTTAGATTGCATGGATTAAGTAGGAGTATTGTTTTAGACAAAGATACAAAGTTTGTTGGTTACTTTTGGAGGACACTTTGGAAGAATTTAAAGATAGATTTAAAATTTAGTTCTACTTTTACCCACAGACTGATGGAAAGATAGAGGTAGTAAACAAGAGTTTGGGGAATTTTTTGAGATGTTTGGTTGGAGAGAAGACTAGAAGTTGGGATTTAGTCATTGCACAAGTAGAGTTTCTTACAATAATTTAGTAAATAGGAGTACAAAAAGAAACCTTTTGAGATTGTTACTAGAGTTCATCCTAGAGGTATATCAGAATTGTGAGACATCAGTAATGAATATAAAAGGAATGAAAAAGTAGAGGAGTTTGTAGAACATATGGAGAAAGTGTATACTCAAGTAAAGCAACAATTGGAAGATATGAACCAGAAGTATAAAGAGAAAGCAAATGAAAAAAGGAAACGTGAGGAGTTTGAAGTTGGAGATGAAGTGATGGTGTATTTGAGGAACAAAAAATTTCCTGTTGGCACATACAATAAGCTCACAATGAGGAAGCTTGGAACCTATAAGATTTTGAAGAAATTTGATTTAGGAAATGCATATAAAGTAGAGTTACTGGATGACTTGGGTATATCACCTATATTCAACATTGTAGATCTACATCAGTACCATGAAGCATAATTCAGTAAAGACAATAAAGAGAAATTAGAGAAATAATTTCCTAAACAAGAATAAGATGAGATAGAAGAGATTTTGGATATCAGAGATGGGAGGAAAATATGTGGAGGACAGTACAAGGAATATCTTGTGAAGTGGAAAGGTAGACCAGTGGAGGATTCTTCTTGGATTTCTTAGGTTGAGGTAGACTGTATTGGTTTCCATTAGCCCTAGCAAAGTGAAGGACTCACTTTTCAAATAACCCTAGATGTTTGATGTAGGAGCATCCTTGGCTCTTTTCAATCTTGCATCAACTAGGAATATTTTCATTTTAGTTTTTTTCTTGTTTAGTTCTTATTCACTTCAAGTTTGTAGATTTAGAAATTCATCATATTTTCTCACCAAACCCTAGGAAACCATGTTTCATCATGGAAATGTTCATTTTCCCTTATTTGAAAATTTTAGAATGATTGGATCTGTTTCTGGAAATTTATCACTTCTGGATTGAGTGACAATTTCTAGAATAGAGTACTAGAGTAGTTTCAAGCCTAATGGCTAGTGGTGAGTCTTGTGGATCTCTTCCATGTCTTGTAGATCCTTGTAATGCAATCTACAATGTTCCTTGAATCATTTTCGACCTTCTCTTTGGACCACACTTCATTCTATTCAATTTTGAATGAGAAATTCAAATTTTAGGCCAACCTATTGCACACACACGTTACATTTCCTTCATTGAAGATTGTAATGATCTTTGGCTGATGCGAAGGATTCTAGATCTCTAGATATGATATAAATCATTGTAACAAATCATTAGGATAGTGATTAGGATAGTAGTGAATGAATATTGGATTTGATATGTAAGATGTTAGCTCATGTTAAGGAGCATATAAGAATAATGTATTTCAAGCATGTTGTATCAAGCCTATGAGCCCAATCTATAAACCTGGATGTTGTCGGCTGATTGTAATTGAAATTTCTGGTAATATGAATGTTTGAATCTACATTTTCCTCCATATTTTTTGTGGCTTCTATTGTGTAACTCTTGTTGCACAATCCAGATTATTCTCTTTGAGGAACCTCCTACCATGACTACACCACCTTCCCTAATGAACATTTATTTTCCATCAATTTGCACACACCTTGGTATGCACACATAGAAAATTATCTAGTCATAGGAAGAGTTCCCCCTCATTTCTCTCCAAAAGAGAGATGGGTACTCATTGAGAAATCTTTTCCTTTCTCATGGATTGAAGAATGCCTATTCCATACTAGATGAGATTATGTGATGAGGAGATGTATGAGATAAGATGAGGCATATGATATACTACATGCATGTCACAATGAACCCTGTGAAGGACACTTTGTAGCCAAGAGGACAACAATGAAAATTCTTAATACAGGATATTATTGGCCCACACTTCATAAAGATGCAAGAAATTATACAAGGAAGTGTGATAGATGTCATAGAATGGGCCAACCAAATAAATCTAATGAGATGCCTCTATACCCATAGGTAGTTATCACACCATTTGATAAATGGGGACTTGATTTTGTACGTCCCATTGACTAACCATCAAATGGAAAATCCTAGATCTTGGTTTGAATTGATTATGAGACCATGTGGATTGAGGTTAAAGCTATGAAGCATGCCAGAGATAATAAGGTTGTAGAATTCCTCTATGAGGAAATATTCACATGTTATGGGGTTCCAAGAGAGATAGTGATTGATCAAGGGGATCAATTTACATCAACACTTGTTACAACATTGTTCAATGAATACAATATCAGGCATAGGAAATCTACTCCCTATCACCCTCAAGACAATCAAAAGTTTGAGGTGACAAATAGGGAAATTGAGGCTATATTGACTAAAATAGTGACTATACATAGAAAAGATTAAGAAAATAGGCTACCAGAAGTTATCTGGGCCTATAGAACTAGCTGGAAGACAACCACTGGTTTACTCCTTTTGAATTTTTATATGGAAAGATGACCATGATGCCTATAGAGTTTGAGCATAAAAATATTAGGAGTGCATTGGATCTTGGGATAAACATCTCTGAGGAATAGAAGGATAAAATAATGTAGTTGAATGCTTTGGATGAAATTAGAAAGTCATCCCTTCATTACATAGATATAGTGCAAAATTAAAGAATCAAGTGGCATGATAAATTCATAAAGGACAAGAAGTTCTAGCTAGGTGACTGGGCACTCCTTTATGACTCTAGGTATCAAGATAATGCAGACAAGCTACAAACAAGGTGGCTAGGACCATATGAAGTTTCTAAAGTCTGCTCCAATGGGGTTCAACTCACAACAACTGAAATTGTTAGATTTAAGCTTCTTGTCAATGGTCATTGCCTTAGGTTGTATCATAAGTCAACTTTCAAGTAGGAATTCATGCAAAAATTCACTCAGCACCAGGCCCCCAAAGTTATTGTAGCCAAAGGAAGAAGACCTAGTGTCCCTCCTTCTAGCTAACCAAGGTACATAATTTGAAATAATAAAGACTTCAAATTTTTTGGAGTCAACTTCTTCATCAATCTATCCATCCATCTCCACCTTTCTCTCTCTTCCATAACTCTACCTTCACTTCACTCCACTTCACTTCATTCTACCACCACTTCCATTAAATGCTCAGTTGTACTTTTAAAAGCTAACTGGTACTTCCTCCATATTCTTTGCAATAGATACTCCAAGTTTCCAAGTACATGTGCACCAATTTGTTATATCTTAATTATCTTTAGTACACTTATTTAATTATTGTAAATTAATGTTGATATTTTACATCTCATATAATTATACCTTGCCTTGTCAAATCATAATTACCACCCAACCTATGTAGACACATACTCAAAATTAGGTTGGGGGGAATTTGAATAACATGTCCACGTGTCAATCCATGTTAACAAAATTTGAATTGAGCCAATTTGAATCATAGAGTGAAATGATAGCTTGCATGTGTCAAATGACACCAAACTGTCACATTTTTTATCAATACTACTTTTGATTTATGATTCCTTATTGAATTTATTGCCTTAGTCAGAATCTTAAGTCACCAAAAAGGTAAATTTCATCTCACATTGGCATTAGGACTTTAAAAGAGTTGCAAGAAGAATAAATTGGGTTTTCAAAGAAAGATTGCAGGAAAGGAAACCTCAAAGAAGTGCTTGTTTGATTGCAAGTAGTTGAAACAATGGGAGGTTAGCTAATTAGGAATGAACCCACGATGCATGATGTGATATTGCAAGATGCACCTTCTTAGGATAAGTTTAGGAATTACATATGGCTACATTATTTTTTGAAGCTTGAAAGCTATAATGAGGACATTGCACTAGAACTTGCATAGACACTCCCTGAAGGGAAGGCAATGGTAAAAGGTTTAGAGGTGATAGATACCGAAGAAAGAATTGTAGAGGTAATGGCTTTACCTATTGATGGGGAGTCATACCCTACTACCAGAGATGCAAGGTTGGATAGGGCTGAGTTTACTTAACCCAGTGACCCTCCATTGATTGTGGATAAGCAAGGTATGAAGAGAACCTCTCTGTGAGAGCCATGGAAACAAGTAGCTATCCACATTATGAAGTACATTACTTGTGAAGGTCGCCAGTCATGCCTACATTTTATGCACTTCAAGCTCCTAAATTGTATGAGGCATTAAAGAAGAATGAGCATTCCCAATGTGTTGTATCATCTCCTTGCAGTAATGGTGGTTGAAACCCAAAAAGGTATGAATAATTTTGTCTGTCACCATTGTTTGATCAAATTTTTAGTAGAGAAATATTTGCAAGAAGTGTCTGATATGACATGGGAGGAATTTGTAAACATTGATCAGTTTAGACCAGAAAATGTTTGACCTAGGGCTTTGCCTCAACCTTGTAGGGCTAGTAGGAGAGTGAGTAGTGTTGAAGCCACTCCTAGAGCTTCAACCTCCAGTGCAAACCCTAGTGTAAACCCTCCTGCAACTGAGAAAACTATAGAAATTAGTTCTTCTAAGTTATAAAATTTAGAAAATGCTAGTTCCTCTTTAGACTCTACTGTTGATGATCCTCTTGAAACTTAAATTTGAACTAGGGCTGCAATTAGGAAGGAGAAGGCAGAAAAGAGGTAGAAATTTGGAAAGGAAAAGCCAAAAGGAAAATGGTAGAAAAAGTAGCACCAAGCTTTTAGAGAAAAAATACTGACACCATCCTTCCTGTAGCCAAAGAAAAACATGAAATCCCTTCTAAGAAATCAAATCCAACTAGGGAAACCACTAGTATTCCTCCAAAGAGAAGCCCTAGGCTTTGAATAACATCTAGAGATGACATAGAAGCCCCTATAGTGCACGTGAATGTTGAAGAAAAGAATATTTTTGAAGAACAAGAAAATATAAGGTTAGAAAAACTTGCTACTATCATAGAAAAGATTTAGATTCAAGAGAATGGTGTGAATCAAGAATTCCTACAACAAGAGCAAGAGTTCCTATAGCAAGAGAAAGAACCCCTGCAATGAGAACAGGGTGAACAATCAAAATCACTGCAGTTGGTGCTGTATGAACAACAAGAATTGGTGCCAGGGAATATTTTGGTAGAAACACATAGACCCCCTCATTTTTCATGGAATAATGTAGCCATGAACCTATGGAATGAAATTCAAAGGAGAGAAGAGGAATGGAAAAAGGAAAAACATAGGCTAAAGGAAGAGATCAAAAAGAAAGATGCAGAAATTGAATAAAAGAACACAAAAATTGTTGCCTTGAAGGAAGAAGTGGAAAAGGTGGTAGCTTTAGTGCCTCAGATACTGGCTTGCAGAACTCCTCCTAGAGTGTATGCCCTATATTTTAAGGAGAAAAATATTTCCTTTAGACTATCAAGGATCATTTCAAATTTGACTCCTTCCATTAAAACTCGTGAATTTTTCCAAGCTTATTAGATTTCTCCTCCTGAAGTTAAAACTTTGTTGTGTGAATTATACCTACATAATTATTTTATCTCCCATGATCATGATTGGAACCCATTGTTGTACATTGAGGATCTCCATCTAAGGGAATTTATGTCCTGGACTCATAATGAAATTAGTTGGGGACATCAGTTCAGGACTTATAGGAAAATAGAATTCAATACTCCCTTGCCCATTAGAGCTGAATCTAGTAACCCTATAGACATTTTCCAAGAATGTCACAAATTTTTTTATGGACCAAGCTACAGTAGGAGAATCATTCCTATTAGAGAAGCAACCTACTAGGAATATGAGAAGGTAGTAGAGACTACAAGGAAATCAGTAATGGGGTATTTATCACAAAGGTGGAATAGTTTGACAGATGAATTGAAGCAAGATGAACCTCAATCTTTCCAAAACTATGTTGCAACATGCAAAAGAGTTGAAAAATACATACAACTTGGAAGGATGAAGAGGAAGTTTTGGATTCCATTAACTATTCAGCCACCTACTCTCTTATGGCATGTGCCAGAATACAAGTTTTATAGGTATGACATAGAGGAAGAGAGGCAAATTTGAAGCAGATTGGAGAGCAAGCAAGGGTTCTACTGGGAACCTAATTTTGACACTGCAAATATTGATGTGAGACAACTAGTAGTTGCAGATTTTAGAGTATTGACTAGGAAAAATAATAGTACTTCCTCTACTAGAGGACCAACAAAACCTTAAGTTGGGGGGAGTGATGAGTCCAATAAATGGCTCAATTTTGATAGGGTTTATTATCTATTGGTTGCTATTACTATAGACTTTGACATTTGGTTGTTGACATTTTCTATGTTATTTCCCTAAACCATAGACATTGGGCATAAGTTTATCCTTGTGACTTTTAATGACATTAACATGCTATGTGAATTATCTATGTTAATTTTACAGGTGGATTAATGAATGTTACTTTAAGGTAGTTGTAGATATGCAATTTTTGTGCATGCTAATGTTGTTATATAGATATAATTAGAGCCTACAAAGTTGAGGAAGATTCTGCTAGTTAATCATTTTCCAAGGAAGTCAAAAAGGTGATCATTAAAAGGTCAAAGGAGGGAAAAATCTAAATGGAGGGAATTTCCTAGTTTGAACCAAAGATTGTAACTGCCTTGTAAATGATCATAATTGATAGTTGAGTGAATGTAGGTGTTGATATGCTCGATTCGTGTTAAGGAAAGTTGGATTGACCAAATTCCATGCATGCATAACCTCCTTTCCACTTTATATGCTTTCCATAAGTGGCATCCTAATAGATTGGAGTTGAAAGCCTTGCTAGGTAGTTAGTAGTTTTTCTTTCTATAAATAAGACTCAGATTCTCCTTCTCAGAAGGTTTAATCTGATGTTATAATTATAATTCTAGTTTTTAAGTAATCTAGTTATGTTGCTGCTCTATTGTAATCATGCTTTCAATGAATAAAATGAACTATAAGTTTGTTGCATTTGAGTTCATCTTAAGGGATACTCACCCAAGGGGGCCCACTTGGGGAGCATTCCATCCTTTTAGCTCAGTTATTACTTTTTTGTTCAACAATAGTTATAAATCTGGCAATTGTTTGTTCCTATAGCCACTACAATTCCATTTTGTGACTACTCCTATAGCCAAAGCAAATGTAGTTTGATGTTTGTTTGCTAAGATTTCCAATTTTGTCATGCATTTCAGCTTAATATAGTTGTTGGTTGATGTTTAGTACTTATATTACTTCCTTTCAAGTAATTTACTTTCAACATTATGCCTTTTCTAGCTATAGAATTAATATGGCTACTATAGATTCCTAGTGCACATATAGTGCTGGCCTATTTAAAGTTTATGTCCTTGGATTGACAATTAAATGAACCTTCATGATGATTAAGATAGCTATTCATTACAAATGTCCAATCTTTGAATCACAGCTTTAAGGGCTTAGTTGTTGAATCATGAGATGAGGCCAACACTAGGATTGGATCTTACATTAGTTGTACACCATCTTGATGTCCATTTGGATGAAAAAATAGTTAAATAGAAGCTCAAGAAAATGCTTCCCCAAGTGCCCCTACTTGTTAAGAAAGAACTAGAAAAACTATTAGAGACTAGGTTCATTAGACCTATTGATTACTCTGTTCCATAGAAAAATGGCCCCTTGTCATTTTCATGGCCTTTTAGGTCTTGTTTCGTGGTGCTTTATATATTTTTACTTATTTTTATATTGCAACATGGCTTGAACATGCTTATTTTAATATGAAAATTTAAATGTTAAAATGTTGTGAATGTGTTGTTAAGTGTTGTAAGACATTTCCACATTATTCTAGACTCTATTTAATATAATTCACCTAAAAATCATCCTTTTATACATCAACAAGTCCTATTTTTAAGTTTTGTTAAGTCTTGTGATCAAGATTCACACTTTTTTGGGCATTTTCCCCTTATTTACACCTTTCTCATGTCTTATTTGACCCCTTTATACACTCAAGCTTTATTTAAGTGTATTTTTGAATATATCCATGACACATAACATTAAATGACATTTAATTCCCAACACCAAAGTTAATGCTTTGGACCCATTCACCATGGGTGGCAAATGAGTCCACCTTGGCTCCAAAATTCAAAATACTTTAAATTTCTTTTAGGATTTCTTCAAAATTATGCTTGATGTCTGCCTGTGATGATGTATGAATAGGTACTAAGACACAATATTTTTATAAATAAGTTATTTTCACCTCATTTTAACATCTCATTCATCCATCCATTCAACTAATCATTCAAGCACTCGCCTAAGCATTCATTCAAGCATCTTGTAATACATCATTGAGCAATTATTGAAGCATCTTGGAGCAACCATTGACATTGATTTAGACTTGCAAGATCAAGGGTTTTTGGTAAGTTGTAATACTTTTATGTTATTCATTTATTATTTCCCTTTCATGCCATTTATTTATATTGGTTTTGATTACCAAAGTGTGGTTTGACCAAGGCAAACCCCTCTTTGCTAACCCTCCAACATTTTCCCCCTTTTTGCATGTGTTTGTAGCCTTTGTTTTGTAGATTTTACAAGTTTAAAAGGTTGTGAAAAGTGGAAAACAAGTCAACCAGGCTCTTAAAGTCAACTTGTATTTATTTCAATCTTATTCAGTGATTTCTGTCTGTTTCCTATAAAATTGACTTTGGCAACACGACATTTCAAACTGCAAATCTGGTGTTGTAGAGTTGTCTAATTTTCTAGAAATCTAGGTGGACTGATTTGCCACCCTTGGTGAATAGGTCCCACCTAAGATCAATAATCAATATTTGGTTAGATTCTAGATCCCAACAGTCAGAGTTCAGTTCTTGTTAGTTTTTCACCAGTAGGTGGACTGATTTCCCACCCTTCATGAATGTGTCCCACTATGATTTTTTAGTGAATTCAATCAGCTTTCCAGAAATCTCAATAACTTCATCCTTCATCCAAGTGCACTCATTTTTATCTCTATACCTTTTTTTTGCATATTTTATTCAATTTTCACATTGTTTTCATATCACATTGTGTTTTCAAAAATTGCATAAATCTTAGTTTTGCATCCATTTAGATTAGTTTCATTCAATCACTTGCATTCAGTTAAGTTCATCTAGAAATTACATCATATCTCATTACATATTTGAGTGAACTTGCTAGGTTTTTGGCTTATTTTCTCTCTCCTTTTAGGTGAAAAACCCTAGAAGTGTTAGGGATACCTAAGGTACCAAAAATTTATGGTTCGTACTCCAATTAGATATCTAATATAGTCCATGTGGATAAACCTAATGGGAACATTAGAATTTGTACAATCTTTTGGGATCTCAATAAAGCTTTCTCGAAAGATGATTTCCTACCTCCTAATATTGAAATGTTGGGAGATCTCACAACAAGATATGCCATGCTATCTCTTAGGGATAGCTTCTCAGGTTATAATTAGATTAGAATTGCACCTGAAGGTCAACACAAGACTTCCTTCACCATCCCCTGGGGCACGTTATATTACAATGTCATTCCTTTCAATATTAGGAATGTGGGGGAAACTTATCAACGTGCAATGGAAGTCATCTTCCATGACCTCATCCACATTATAATGGAATATTATGTTGAAAATCTACTAGGAAAATTCAAGACAAGTGAATATTAGCCCAAGATCCCGAGGAAAATATTTGAGTAGTTAGAATAGTACAAACTACGCTTGAATCTAAAGAAGTTTATTTTTGGAAAACTTCTAGCTTCATTGTATCTACAAGGAGTATTTAGGTTGATCTAGCAAAAGTCAAGGCCATAATGAAAATGCCCTTGCCTCAAAATCTAAAATAGTTAGGAAGTATACAAGGAAAATTATAATCTATCAGGTGTTTCATTGCTCAACTTGCTGATAAATTCTAGTCATTTACACACCTCTTGCATAAGGACATAACTTTCAAATAGGATACATAGTGTCAGTAGGGTTTTGACAAGATCAACAATTATCTAGCCAATCTGCCAATTTTAATGCCTCCTATTCCTGGTAAGACACTACTTCTATACATCTCAACCACTTCAATTGTATTGGGGGGCCCAACATGATGAGTTTTTCAAAGAATGTTCCATTTATTATATTAGTTTTACACTTGTGGGTTATGAGCTTAATTATTCCCCCATGGAGAAAGCTTGCTTTGCTATTTTTTAGTTCATAGAAGTTGTGTCACTATATGCTTAGTCATCCTATCAAATTCATATCAAAGGTTGATCCACTCATACATCTATTATCAAGAACATCATTAACAGGTCGCATGGCCAAGTGGGTTATGCGTCTTTGCAAGTTTGATATAGAATATGTGGATTGTAAGGAAATCAAAGAGAAAGTAATAGTAGATCAATTAGTTGATGCTCCTCTGGTAGATGCATATCCATTGGTAGAAACATTCCTTGATGAAGGATTCCTCGTAGTCTTAGAATCAGTTACATGGACATTATATTTTCATGGGTCATACACTCACAATGGAGTTGGTGTGGGTATACTTTTTGTCACCCCTCAAGGTGACTACATCCCAAAGTCATTTAGGTTGGAATTACAATGCACAAACAACATAGTTGAGCATGAAGCTCTAATCAAAAGCCTAAGAATCATAGTCCAATGAAACATCACTCAATTCCTTATCTTTGGTGAATCACAACTCATAATAAAATAGGTCAATGATGAATTTCAAACCAAGGATGATAATTCACTCCCTTATAAATGCATGGTGGATTATTTCAAGAAATACTTCACCCATATCCAATTTGAGTAGATTCCTAGAGTAAAAAATAAATCTATTGATGCCATGGATATAATTAGTCCTCACATCAACATGCCTATAAACTAATCAGACTGTGAGTTCCTCATCGATAAACTATTAATCCAAGCATATGATATTCTAGATAATGAGATGGTGTGCAATATCGTACATTCTCAATCACCTTGGTATCACTACATTTACACCTAAATCCATGATAATATCCTACCACTCGAACTCACCTATAACCAACACAAATCCTTCATACAAAGCACCTCCTATTACATGATCATAGAAGATACACTTTATTAGAGAGGGTATAATGCCACTCTCCTTTGATTCCTAGGTGAATTACAATCCCATGTTGCATTAAATGAAGTTCATATTGGTATTTTTTGGTCTCATTTTAATGGGATGGCCTTGACAAAGAAAATTATCAGAGGGAAATATTATTGGCCAACTATGGAGCATGATGCTTGTGATTTCAACAAGAATTTTGGAGTATGTCAACATGTAGATCTAATTCATGATCCTACACAAGATCTTTAGCCTATCATTGCACCATGGCCTTTCTCACAATGTGGTCTTGATTTAATCAACAAGATTTATCCATCCTTATTCGATGGTCACACTTTCATCATAACCACCACTGAATACTTCATGGGTGGAAGCAATTCCACTCTCCCAAATCACTGGTACTCAGATTTCTAAATTCATCCTCTACCATATTCTCTATAGATATGGTATCCCTTCCACCATCATCACCGACCATAGAAAGCATTTCAAAAACTAGTACATGAAACAACTTTGTGAAAAATATCATGTCTAATATTATTAGTCAACCCCCTATTACCCCTAACATAATGGGAAAGTTGAAGGAACCAACAAGACCCTTACCAAAATCCTTACAAAGGTTTTCAATAATATTGGTCGAGATTGGCACCTTCACCTCAATCCCTCCCTTTGGGCATACTGTACATCCATTCAAACCCCAACTAGTGCTACCCCATATTCCCTTATTTATGGTGCACATACCATCTTGTCGATTGAAGTTGAGATCTCATCACTCAATATTTCCCTAAAGAATTTAATTAGTGATGAAGATGCTTGGGTCAAATGGATAATTCACCTTGAACTTTTGGATGAGAAACACATCAAGGCCTATAATCATCTCCAAGCATACCAACATCTTCTTAGGAGAAGTTACAACAAGAAGGTCCACCCCCGCTAATTCAACATTGGTGATCTAGCCCTAAAAGAGAATCAACATACCCAATAGGATCAAGAAAAGAAGGGAAATTTTGAAGCAAATTGGTTGGGTCCATATATTTTCACTACCAAATATGGTTTTGGGGCATATCGTCTTGCAACACCTAAGGGGAGACCCTTTGAAGAACCTGTAAACATCATGTAATTGAAAATATTTTATACCTAAGTCAGCTAGGTTATCCTACCTAGGAAAATATAAAAAAGAAGTAAAAATTCCAAAAAAAAACAAAAATTAAAAAATTCATAAAATTCAAAACAAAAAAGAAAAGAAAAAAGAAACAATGCATCCTATTGTGAAAATCACCCTTGGTGGTGCCTTGGATAAATATGTTTGGTGAAAACCTGCAAAAGGCATCATTTGTATAGGGCTTAAATAATATCTACCTATCACCCTAAGTTCCTTTATGCTTCCATTCATCCTATTAGCATATCCTATCCTTGCATCCTATTGTACCCATCCCCCATCAAATCCTATTATCTTCTTCTTGGTATTTTTGATTGAGCATTAGATGATTTTGATTTTCTATCCTAAATCCTGAAGCTTCTACCCTAAATTTGAGCTTTCCATCACTTGTATACAGTGTCATGTCATCATTCTCATGTCCTCACTTAGGATCTTTCATTGTTGTTTGTCACCATTAGGTCTCATGTTTCCTTTGGTCCATTTTGTCAAACTACATTACCTCTATGCTTTCACGTAGGCAAGGCTAATCATTTGATCAGCCCCCATTTTTGTTATTTTTGTATCAGTCTTTGTCATGCATCAAAGTCTCCATTGTCCTCTTTACACTTTTATCCATGGTCAATCATTAGTCATTTTATCAAACTATGAGGTCTATACACTTTCACGTAGGCAAGGCCATCAATCGATGAGACCCAAAGACCCTAGGTCCATCCTTAGGGTGTTCTTGGTTCTATATCAAGCTGTCAAATGTGTTCCTATCTAGCTATAGCTAACAACAAAATCCATTAGCCTAAGAGATTCAATCCACTTTGAGTATCCTAATTCATGCTGATCTCATGATCTACCCTCCATCTTTGGTCTTAATAGGATGTATCCTTGAATCAGACCATGTCAATTCCATCCATCTATTGGTCCTATGGTAAAGGATATTTGAAATTAATTATGATCTTGTGGTTATTTTGGAATTTTTTTTATCATTTGAGCTTCCTATTATAATTCATCAAGGTCTCCATAGTCCATCATATCATGACACGCTTTGAATATTAACATAGGGGCATATCTTTATTTTGTGTGATCTTTTCTTCATGGTTGCCCCATGTAGTACCCAATAGGATCCTTGTGACCTTGTGTTCTGCTAGGTAATCCTTTGTGTTTGTGGTTATTCCAACATTAGGAACAATCAAAGCCATTGTAGCTTTGGGATGTTGGAATAGCCTTCTTATTTTTTTGTTTGTCTTAGGCATTAGACATTCATTAGCCTTGGTCTTTCATACACTGACATATTGTATCCTATGATATATAGCAAAATCTAGTGTTCCTAACATGGAAAAATGGCATTAGGTTTGCATTTCATTTATCCTCTCATTTCATTGCATTTATCCCCATCCATTCTTACTCTAATCTTGGGTTAGTGATTTTTGGTTGTGCAAATGTTCCTCCACCACCTATTCTTCCAATTAGGGTTCCTAAGGTTTTGACAGGTGCACTATTGCACCCATCATCATTCATTTCACTATGCAATCATTTACGTTCTTTCCATTGCATTACATTATTTTTTCTATTCATTTCATTATCATTTTCATTATGATCTTAAGTTATTTAGATTAATATAGATTTGTTATTCTAAGCATCTTAAGTTCATTTCATTTCATATCATTTCATTCCATTATCATTTTCATTATCACATTAAGTTTTTTAGATTAACATAGATTTTTAATTATAAGCATCTTAAGTTTGTTTCATTTGATATCATTTTAATTGTCATTATGGTGTTGGTGGCACGAATGGGGGTACCCTCTGTGTTGGGTCAGCTACAACTAAGAAATATGCTCCCATCCAATATCCAACCTCAGTCTTAACATATGCATCTACATCTCCTTGTGCATGTAGTTGATCCCTCTCTACTTTTTAATAGTCATGATACCCCTATATCCTCCTCTCAAGATCCCAAGCCTCCTATGCTAGTCTCATAGACTCTATTTGTGCCTCCATCTATGAAATCCTCCTCACAACCTCATCTCTCTCTACCTAGAGACCATGTGCATGTTCCTCTGCAATCTCCACCCTCTCTGTAGCCTCATCTCTCCCCCTTTCCATGGCCTTTTTCTGCTCTGTGCACCTATTCTTTCATGGCCATTGTCTCATCCCTCATCCCTCATCCCCCAAGCCTCATCCAACTATCTCCACAAATCAGCTCTCTCAGCCTGCACTGTTTGCAGCCTCCCACCTGCCTCCTCCACCACACTAATGAACTCTATGAACTTGTCTAGTTCTGCATCCTTTGTTGCATCCTATAGGAAATGCACCTCCTCCTACAACCTATCCACCTTTTTTTGGAGATGATCCCTCTTGGCCTCTATATGCTTCAATCTCTGCTCTAAGATTTGTAATACAACAAGGGCTCTTGTCAAAAAAACTATTGGATCCTCTGGTGGAGGTGCCTGATATGGCACTGTGGCCCTCTCATCCATTGTAGGGGAATCTACCTCCATGGCCTTCTCCCCTATCCCATCCCCATCCATCCCCACATCAAGCATTGCCTCGTCCTATGTCACCTCTACCTCACTCCTTCGTCTACCTCCCCTCCTCCTCTTATGTGGTGCTGGTTGCTCCTCATCATCCGCAAATTTGATGGTTGTAACAATGGGATGTATGGTTGTAATCCTCACAAGCCTCTGCTCCACCCACCATGCAACATATCTCACAATGATGCCTACATCATTTGGGCCCCCTCTCCATGGCCATACTATAATGGGAAGCTTCTCCCATGTCTGTCTCACATATTGTGTTGGGGTACTCTACCCCCATATCAATATCAACTCCCTACTGATCCTCTAGAACATCTATGGGCCTAGAGGAATGTCTTGATGTATCCCTTACTGGTGAGTAACCCTATTCGACCTATGTATCTCTATGATAAAGGGATCTCTCCCTACCAGAAAACATCGAGAGTACAAGTAGACCCCATATACCTTGTCCTCCTCTAGCCAACCACAAAATTTCCTCCTCATATAAGGTCTCTAGATGATATCCCCATCTCTGAGTCAAATTATCAACTACCACCAAAACTCCATGCTCCCTACCTCATTGCAGTAAGCATTCATTCATGCTCCCTACCCCACCAATAAGCCATTGGGTGAGTCTCATACCTATCCCCCACCACAAGAATATCTAGTTGTGCCACTTGAATGTGTTCCTTGGCCCATACTTGAAGCAATATGATAATGGTAATGCTCAATTATCACCTATAACAAACAACATGAATATTGTGGTATAGTTGATCCAATATGCATGGTCCCCATGCAAAGACTCCATCCCTCCTCTCCACAATATGTCTAACAACCTCAATTATCTTGAGGTTAAATAATTGACCACTTATGTCAGGAAGGAGGATCTCACTAATGTGTCAACAAAGATATAGAGGAAAGGGTGATCTCAATACTCCTAGATAGGTGTCAATATATAGCTCCTTCCCTAACATGGGAAGGTCTACATCTCCAAACACTACCCATAGACTCCTCTCCACTAAATAGTTGGGCATTGCACTGACTATATGCCCTGTGATCGATAGCCTTAAAATCTACCAAATTTCCTCTAGATTCATTGTCATCTCTCCTATGGGGATATGGAAAGTAGATGTCTCTGAGCTCCATCTCTCCATCAATGCTATCAATAAAGGCCCATGTGCCCTAATGTTGAGATATCACAAAATGTGGAGTAAGGCTGCCTTCTCTAGCACTCATGATGGAGCACCATCATGGCCTCCTAGGTCACCTCATGCATGATTGAATGCCTCTCCCATGTCCTCAAAGTCTCAAAACTCTACATCCATGTCAACAAATCTATCAATCCTTTCTAACATTTCATTTATATTCTTTTCCTTTTCATCCCTACCCTGGTTTTTTGAGTTTGCCTTTGTGTTAGGAGGATTCACCTCTTCCCTCTTTCTTGAGCATTCACCTCTCAGGCTCACACATTTTCCCTTGTGTTCCCTTTTAGTAGGTTTTCCTATTTTGAAAGCAGGCTCACCTCTTTCCCATCCAGGTGTAGATTCACCCTTTCTATGGTAGAGGTGAGCTCATGTTCACCCCTCTTCCTCGTGGGCGAGTGCGCACTCACCCATGAAATCCTTTTTCCTAGAGTGGGGAATTCGCATTCACCATTCTTCCCAATGGGAAGATTCACATCTGCACATTCCTCTATTGGGTAGAATTGCATCCACCCTTTCTCTCGAAGGGAAATTTCACAATCGCCTATTTGGAGTGCATTCGCCCTTGTCTAGAAACATCCCTACCCTTTTCCAATTTTGGTGATTACTCAATCATCCATTTCCTAACCCATATGCCCCTGCTTATGCAGGTTCACCCTTTCCAAAGAGAGGCGACTACACAATCGCCCCTCTCCTAGTGTATCCACCCCTACGGATACGCACATGCCTCTTCCCTTGCCAATTCACTCCACAAGAAAATGTGTTATGTAAGAAGGGGGAATCTACCCCTCCATGGTGTGCTTGTTTGACCTAAATACTCGACTCAAAAATCAACATATGTGCTAAAACTTAAAATTAAATCACAAGGTACATATTCAAGTCGTATCTGGCAGGGTACGACTCACTCATAGTAGTAGGCACACACCTCATCATTTCCCTCCCTGTCACTCATCTCATCAACAGTCACTCTGTATCATGTCAAATCTCGTGCTAACAAGTGTGGAAATGAAAATAAGGTGAATAGTGAATTTTCAAATTTACTATTTATAATTTTTCATTTTTGACCCTATTTAGCCTTTTATTTTTGGGTAATTTTTACCATTTAATTAACCTTTTTTAATTCATTTTCCCCTTTTCTTCAAAGGGCTACCATTTGTACCCCGTATGTTCATTTTCCTCCATTCAAAAGCCATTCTTCATGGTTTTTCATCCTCTATTACATGGTGCCCTTTGTTTCTCCATATCAAGAAGTCACCCAAGCCCCTTTTCTTCCCCATTCACCCTCTTGAGAGGGCATACCCTGCCATATTTATGCATTCTTCTTTCCTATCCATTTTATTGTGATACTAGGGCATCATCTAATATTATTTTCTTCTATTGAGTCATCCACACTTTATTTTTCTTTGAAACACTATTATTCTAACAATATTTCAAAGAGGGGCAAAATGTAGACACTTGAATTTGACCACTCCCATATTGTCAAATTCACCCTTGCATTCCTCTAGTTTGCATCCTCAAACCATATTAATTAAATAATTTATTATTTAGTTGATATTTCATCCTAGCCTAATGTCTTCTAAGGTATTTAACTAATTTTAAATCAAATAACTTACTTTATTCCTCTAAATTAAATAAATAGTTCAATTTATTTAATTTAGTCCCTTTTTTCCTTGTGAATTAAATCAATTTTTAATTCATATTTTCTCTCTCCTCATGTCAACATCCTCCATAATCCCCTTCTAATCCAAATTAACCTAATTAATCTATGATTATGGTGTGCACATCCCTAATCATCATTAGGGTCACATCCTCCATAGTTTTCCACTTCTAATCTTAGGCCATTAGCCTATCTAATGCTACATTTTCACAACATTAATGACTAATTATCCTCTAACCTTACCTAATGACATCTATGGAATGTACCCTTAGTCAAACCTCATAAATACTTTCTCCTTTTGGAGAATTCACCCTTTTACCCACTTGAATTTTTAATTCAAGTTTATTCCCCCCTTGAATATTAAGGAATTTTTAATTCCTTTATCAATCCCCATTAGGATTTGTGAGGAATTTTAAATTCATCACTTGTCTTCTCATTGTACATTGAGGACAAAGACCTCCTTTATGAGGAGATCTTTTCCATTCCCAAGGTACCTTCAATTACCTCCATCTCATTACCACTTCATCTCCAAATGACCCTCCTTTTACCATCTCACCATCCACATATCCTCATGTGGTGGCTTGTGAGGTTCAAATGCATATTATCCCTTGATCTTATCTCCAATGGTGGATCTAAATCATCAATCCATTTGGAGATACTTCCCCTATAAGTAGTTATTTTTTCCTAATTTTGGCTAGCACTCAATCATCTACACTTCGCTTATTCATGCACTCATACTACCAAGCTTTGGAGCCACCATTGTTGCAACACTTTTGAGCCATCATCTTGCACTCAATCCACTACCCATATCCACCATTTCATTCCTCATCACACCACCACAATTTAGAGCTAGGTTACATGCAATTTTTCCAAACAAGGAGAACACATTCTCAACAAATCAAAGGCCAACCAACTCAACAATTTAAACAAGGTAAATCACTCTTTTTATTTTTGTTTTGTTCAAATTCAACAAGGCTTATCTTGAGGTGTTGTTAGTGTATTTCTTGTTTACATTCTTGTTTACTCGTGCATTTTTATACTATAAATTTACATGCACACACAAAGATCTCAACAATAGCAAAAGCCTTGGCATTATCTGAAATGGTGGTGGAAGGAGTTCCAAATCTTATAAAAATTCTATCAAGGAATTACAAAGCTAAAGCATCAGTGGCATATTTTAAGGAAACTACCTCTATCCACCTTGTAAAGTAATCTACGGTTGTTAAAATCCACTTATGACCAACACTTGATGGTGGATTTAGCATGCCAATAAAATCTAATCCCCACTATGTAAATGGCTGATCAACTTGAATGGGGTAAAGAGGGAGGGCAACCAACCTTTGCTTTCTATAAAAGAAAACACACTTTTTTCAATTTATCACCCATTTGTGAACATCATTGAACAAGATTTACCAATAATAATCATCCCTTATGATCTTTGTAGTAGTAGTCCTTGCAAGAAAATGGCCACTTGAAGGGCCATCATGGAATTCATTTAGCAATTTTTTGACTTGATTTTCCTCTATGGATCTTAATAGGACTCCATTGAAATCATTTATGAAGAGTATTCCATCCACTATAACATATGGGATGGATTGTAATCTTAAATGTCTTCTTTTGGTCCTATCTAGATCCAAAGGATATCTACCTTCCTATAAAAAAGTAGTCATATCATGCACCTAGTTTTCTTTTATGTTTACATTTGGTGCTTGTTCCTATAACACAATGGAAACCTCTATAGGAGTCTAAAATTTTGATACAAGTTGCTCACACAACCCTTTTCCTCTCACTAGCTTGGTGACTTTTATGTCAACATCATACTCCATGACCTTGGTGATCCATCCATCCCCTTTTTCATTGACATATTTTCTTAGTAGAAACTCTTTAATATTGTTATGGGGAACCATTAGCTATATCCTATTATTAGAAAACATTTGTCTAAGTTTTTTCAATGCTCTAACAATAGTAAGAGATTGCTTTTGAATGCAACTATAGTTGACCTCATAATATTTTAGTCCTTCACTAAAGAAAGCAATGGGACATGCTATAGATTTTCTTTATTTAGCCAAGTTAGAATAGATGATATACTTGCTTCACCTCCAATGGCATAAAGAATGAAATCCTTTTCATAGTTTGGATTGAAAAGGGTAGGAACTTGATCAATTTCCTATTTGATAGACTCAAAGATATCCTTACCATGTTTGGTCCACTTCAAGACCTTATTTTTCTTAAGCATAGAAGTAAGAGGCTTTACCAAAGTAGCAAGGTTAGGAAAGAACCTCCTCACAAAGTTAATTATGCCTAAAAAAATTTATAATCCTTTCTTGTGACTAGGAAGTGGGATGGCCAAGATGGATTTTACTCTTGCAGGATCAATGAGAAATCCATCCTTTGAAACAATGTGCCCAAGAAGCTTGCCTTGATCAGTAGTGAAGACACATTTATTTGGATATAGGGAAATACCATATTCCCTACATTTCTGAAATACTTGCATAAGGGGACTAAAATGGTCTTTTTCATGCTTTGAAAACACTATGATATCATCCAAGTAGACCAAAATAAACTGTCTAAACACACCTTAAAATTCCATATCCATGGCTCTCTCAAAAGTGGTACTTGCATTGGTTAGACCAAAAGGAATTTTACAATAAACATATGTACCCCAATTTGTAGTAAATGTTATCATATCATGATTAGATTCTTGGACTAGAATTTAGTTGTAGCCTAAGTAACAATCCAAGAAAGAAAATCATTCTGAGCCACTGACTCTTTGTAAAATCTGCACCATTGAGGGGAGGGGATAATGATCATTTTGGGTGGCTTTATTCAGATCTCTAAAATCTACAAAAAAGTATTATTTTCCCATTCTTTTTTTTTGATAGAAACAAGATTTACAACCCATGAATAATGCTTGATGGGAAAAATAATTCTAGCTTCAATAAATTTGGACAACTCCTTTCTCATCAAAGGATCAATCTTTGGATTTATAGGGCTTTGTTTTTTCCTTATGGGTTTAAAATCCTGATCTAATTCAAAAGTATATTGGAAAAGGCTTGGGTCAAAACCATTTAGGTCTTTAAAATTCCAAGAAACCACTTCATTGTATCTATTGCATCTATGAAGACATCATGTTTGGTGGTAGAGCATACCTTTCCCAAGTTTAGATACTTTCCCTATATAATTTCTATTCGCTTGAAGTCACCATTATTTGTAGCTAAGTTCATCCTTTTCCTCTTTAAGTTCACCATAATAATTTTGCAACTTGGACTGATTTCTTCTAAAAAAAATTTCCTCCTCTTGTAGAAAATTTACTATATGTTGGTCACAATCAAAGACTTGCCAGCAATATTGATTATCTGATTCAACAGGCCTCACCACAAGTCTGATATGCTTCTTCTTTTTACTTGTAATATGTGTTGGTATGCCAAACTAAGCACCAGCTACTGCAAGCCTATCAACATGTTTATTTTGATCTCTTAAAGATTTTTAGATATTAAAATATTAAAAGACATTAATAAAATCCCAAACCCTATGTTTGTAGGCTTTGAGTAGATTGTTCTTGGTTGAGGTTTGAGTTTTAACTTGATGGACAATCAATTCTATGTCACCAAAAACTTGTAACGATTTGATGTTCCTTTTCTATGTAATTTGAAGACCCTAGATGAGAGCTTCATAATTAGCCACATTTTTAGTGCAACTAAATTAAATCCTAAAAGAGAAATAATATTTTTTCTTTCTCGAAGATACTAGCATTACACTAGCAATAGTACCATTCCTATTTCTAGAACCACCAAAAAAAACTACCACAACCCCGCTAAGTATTCTTGAGTATTTATGAGGTTGGGTATAGTAGCATTCTCTTCATGAATGTAGTACATGCCAAGACCAATATCCTCCATTTCAAAAAGATTCAATGGATCAAATTTTAAGGCATTACCCCATTCATCTAACAACTAATCAATGACTTCCTCCATTGCATTAGTAGTCTTATGAACATAACACTCTTCCTATTGATCATGCAATGTGCAATTCACATTTATTGGACTATGAGTCTAAGGTTCTAGATGATCTTGTGCTATGGTCTTAGATTTGATGGTTTCTTTAGTGCCATATCTAGTTCTAAATAGCATGTGAGACCAATCACTAGATAAGTACCCACTTATCTTAGTAGTAAAATCTCTGGATAAGAAAATGGAAAATTTCGATGGGAGGTCTATGATTGAAATTTCTTACAACACATCATAGTTGGGACATGCATGCATGGAAAAATTTAGGTCTTTAGATTCTCCCACTGTATTAACAATAGTTCCATCCAATTGTAAAACTATTCTAGCCACCAATTCATACTTGATACTAAGCATGTCAGGAATCCCCTTAGGCATGACTAAACTACTCTCCATTGAATCTATCATACAATGTACTATATGATTTCCAATAATTATAGAAAGATAGAAGGAAGGTGGCTTATTGATTTTTCTTGAATTCCCTTCATTGGGTTGCACCAAGCTACTTGATGGAGTAATCTACTCTTTTTCTTGAAAATCATCTATTTGTTTATGTTCATTTAAAGCTTGTTGTAGAAAATCCCTTTGTGATGGAATAGATAGAGCTTCCCACATAGTAACATTCAGATTGGCTTTCTTCATTTTATCCACTATATTTAAAGGAAGTTGACTAGCTTTAGAAGGAACCTTTGTAATAGGGTCTATTCTTTTTGTTTGTGTGATCTTAGGCTGCTCCAGCACTTGTTTAGGACTGTTAATAGGCTGATTTCATTGTGGAAACTCTTTTATTCTAATTGTTGGTCCAATATTTTCAATTTTTTGAGGTTGTTGAGAGACTAATGCTTTCCCAGCCATGGAAGGTGCAACACCCTCCAATGCTCTTTTCTTTGATCATGTATTCTAGGCTATTGCATCACTATCTACTTGATTTACACCATAGAAATATTCTTGCTCCGAAAAGAAAAATGAAGATTCACCTCATGCATGATTTTGATTATTAGTAGTTGTTTGGTTCGTGCCAATTTTTTGCTTTGAAGTAGAGGTTTCATTTTGAGCTACCAAAGTTTTCACAAACTTTCCATTCTAACAAGTATTTTGATTATGAGCTTGCTCACAAGGGTAATGCCACTCTTTCTCTTGTGTTACATTATTTTGCATTTGGACCAAAGCCTTAGGATCACTAGAAGTAGGTGTATGCATGTTATTCATGGGCTTACTATGATTTCACTAATTTTGTCCTTGATAAGGTGGTCTATTTTTCTAATAACCCTGATTTTGAGGTTGATAGGGCCTATTATTTTGAGGTTGCTACCTCTTAATTTGCACTAGCTCATTATTCATATTTTGGAGAAGGGGTTGCAAATCTTCTAGAATTGTAGTAGAAGTATAAGGTTGGCTTGTAGAAACCACTGGAATAGGAGCCATTGTTGGTTGTGAAAGAATATTTAGAAATAAAGGCATTGGTGGCCTAGGAGCTATCTTCCCAACCTAAATTAAATAATTTTCATCCCTTATGGTAACATCATATGCATCTAGTAAGGCAGAACCACCAATTTATAGAATCATAATAGCTATATTGTTGTTAAGAGACCTTAAGGAATATAGGAAAGCATGCTTAGGAGAAGGTTTGACCAACATAGGGATTCTCTCCCAAGTCTTTTGAAATCGGTAGTTGAAATCACTCATGAATTTAAGAGGTGTTCCTTTAATTGTGGTTAGTTTTTCTACTAGGGATAAATGCTAACTCATGTCTCTAAAATGTTTGCATAATTTAAAGTAACAAGTAACATTTATACTAAGTTATTTAAGATGTGTTAGTTGGTAATTTATGTTACTTTATCCATGTTATTTATCCATGTTACCATGTTACTTATCCATGTTACTTTAGTATTTTATCCATGTTACTTAATTGTAAGTATTTATCCATGTTGGTTAATTGTTACTTAATCCTCTATAATTGTTATTTATGATAAAGTATGATAAAGTAACAAGTAACATTTATCTGTGTTAGTTGGTAATCCTCTATAATTTAAAGTAACAAGTAACTCATGAATTTAAGATGTGTTACTTTAATTGTGGTTAGTTAATATTCTAATGACACAATGAAAATGACCTCAAGGTGTGGGAACTTGCAAGATGAGGTCAAGTTTGCGAAGAAGGCCAAATTCATTTTCTAAACTAAGTGAAATTGTGTTGGTCCAACCTAGAACAAGAAAATCCTAATGCTAACCAACTCTAACAAAAGGGTACAAAGAGATTTGAAATGGGAAAGAAGGTGATGCACTGAATTTAGAGTTTGTTCATTCCTACTTTAAAAAAGCATAATATGTCAAATAAACAACTAAAACAAACACTCATATATGAAGGTAAATGGATTTTACTCAAACATTGAAGAGGTAATGGTGATAATAGTTGGATTTTATTGACATGAATCTTGAAGTAACCTTTACAATGGAAGAATGCAAGAGTTGCAGGTTTATAAAAGAAAAATCCCAAAGGGGCCAAAGGAAGAAAACTCTAAAAAGATACAAAAATTTCCTTTATAATTTAGGCTTAATTGAGGATTGAATTCAAAACCCTAACCCTAACCTAAATAGGGTTTTTAGGAAGATGAATTCAATCAGATTAAAATGATTTGAATTTCTCCCATGTTACCAAGCAACATAACTAGCCATAAAGGCTCTAACAACTTGAACAAGCCCTAGAATGATGACTCACATGAACGTAGGGATGAGCACCCATAAAATCCATAAAAAATATTAGACCAACATACCCTAATACAAGAGATGTGGCCTCTACAATACATTGAATAGTAATGGAACCACCTAAATTTGAAATGTTGCATTGAAAAGGTGTCAAAATTTGGGCCATAGTCAATCAAATTTTATCTAGTAGCTGGAAGTGTTGCTAAGACATCAATTCTACAAATCCATTGTGAACAAGAGAAATTGATTATTGAAGATCGAATGTTGGTTGTTGGATTGGACATGGATGGTTGAGATTAGATTTCCAAATGAACATTAAAACATGAGTATTGATCACAGGAGAAACAAGATCAATGACCATCACATGCCTTCATGAATACATTGCTCATCATGTAAATGCTTCATTACATTGGATCATAATCGTGATGCATTGGAGGCCAGTGATGCAATGAAAATCTTCCATCTATCCCTTGAATATTCCTTTATTTATACCTTCATCGCTCATCATAGAAAGGCTCCATGCTTTATATTTCCAAACCACAATGTGAAGAACCATTGTGATGACCGTTAGACCTTCTCCATTGAGTCTGATCCATTGAAACCATACAAAGAAAAATGAAACCTCGGGCCCACCAAGACAATTGTCACCTACTCACTATCCTGTTAGGCTCAACTCAAGACCCACCATATCACCATGGGATAGTGGGAAACTAACACTTGTCCATTCCCATTGTGCATTGCACAAACCACTCCACCACCTTGCTTCACAACAAATATGTGAAGTAAGGGTGCAATGCAACCTCATCCATTGGATGCTTGTTGTTTATCTTGGCCCCTCATCACACATTGTAAGAAGGAACCCACCAAAAAAATGCAAAGACATGTTGTGTAGAGCAGCTCTGATGGAAGTAATATTCTCCCATAACTCATATCATGTCATTGTAACACTTCAAATTCCCGCTCATACATTAGCAATGCAAAGAGAATAGAAGCCCTCCACCATTCATCATGCATCATAGAAATCAAGATAATGAATGTTAAGGTTTTAATGATGGATAATATAAATACTTAAGTGGAAGTAATTATCATGTGATTCAATGTTTTTCATAAAGAAGGGGTTTCCTAGGTAAAATGAAGAATTCGAACATTCATGCTTTATCTTAGGGACAAAAGACTAACTAGGAACATAAGGTCAATGAGAAAAGAAAACAAAAAGTGACAAGGAAAAATCACTAGGGTCTTAGAAGGGTTTAAACCTTACATGCAATTCAAAACCCTAATCAAACACAATTGAGGAGTTTCAAAACCTAAAAGACCTATGTTCATAAAAAATAATCATGGATTTCAACAGGATGCACACATAGTATCTCTCTAATTAGATGTAAATGATGTGCATCCAATGGTGGCATAAAATATGTCAACATAACCCATCCTATGAATTGTGTGTATGCTTGCAAACACCAAGTAAATTAGACATTAGAAAGGCCTTACAATACATATATGTCTTAAAATAACCAAGATGACCAACAAGCTAGTTGTTATGAACAACAATAAGAATCTTATGCTTTAGCTAACTTTAGGAAACTAAGTAGATTCTATCTTTGTAATAAAATATTTCATTCAACACTCTATTTCTTTTATCATTAATTTTACCATCTAAAATATCATAAACATGTTGATTATTTGAATATTCAACTAGCATGTGATCCTTCCAAGAGGTTGAAAATTTGAAAATGAGAAAAATGTATGACTTCTAGATAATGCATCAATAACAATATTATTTATCCCTTTGACAAATTCAATGTCAAAAACACATTCTTGTAGCTTACTTACCCAATGTTGTTTTCTCTCATTTAATCCTTTTTTCTCCATGACATACTTGAAACTATTATGATTATTCCTCACTATAAAATTGCTACCCACAAGATATTAGTGAATCTTTTCAAGTGTGAACATGATTGCTAACATCTTATTATCATATATGGAGAAACTCCTTTCAACTTCATTCAATTTTTGACTCTCATAAGAAATGAGATGCTTGTCTTGCATCAAAACAACCCAATACCAATACTAGATGCATCACACTCAAGCACAAAAGGTTTAGAGAAATATGGTAAAGCCAAAAAAGGACAAGTAATCATTACCTTTTTAAGATGATCCATGATTCTTTGAGTCTCACCCATCCACGTGAAAGCATCCTTCTTGGTCAAATATGTCAAAGGAGTAGTTAATGAGAAAAACCCCTTCACAAAGTGTATAATATGTGCATAGACCAATGAATCCCCTCAATTGTGACACATTCTTGGGTGGTGGATAGTCAAGTATAGCTTGAATATTCTCCCTATGTGCATTCACTTCACCATTCCCAATGACACATCCCAAATACAATAGTTCAGTCATATCGAACTCACACTTTGAGGCTTTCGCAAAGAAATTAACTATTAAGATAATCAATACCTTATCAAGTGTTGAAGATGATCTCCCCATATCTTGCTATATACTAAGATGTCATCAAAGAAAACCAACACAAATTTATATAAATACTTATTGAACACATGATTCATGCAAGGATGAAAAGTAGTCAAAGCATGTGATAATCCAAAGGGCATCACCAAATACTCAAAATGTCCATAGTGGCACTTGAAAGCTATTTTTTGTACACCCTCTAAAACTTGAATTTGATGGTATCTTGAACAAAGATTTATTTTGGAGAAATAGATCACTCCATGTAGTTCATCCAACAATGCATTAATACATAGAATATGATTCTTGTTCTTGATGGTCTTCTTATTAAGTGTACAATAATCTCAGTAACACCACCTTCTTAGCATATCTTGTAAAACTCAGTTACATAGTTTTAAATTCCATGACATATGGACTTATAGAATGAAACCATTGAACACCCAATACAACATTGGTGTCCTCAATGTTAATCACATAAAAATCATTAGGAAGGGTGCAATTACCCAATGTCATACTAAAATGTGGAAAAATATTAGCAGATTGCAATGTGCCATTCATTGTCTTCAAATAGAAACCATCATCATAATCAGATTTCAAACCTTGCTTATTCACACATGATGCATTAGTGAAGTTGTGGGTAGCACCACTACCAATAAATACAACATATCGATGTACCTACATTTGCACTTAACTCTAAAGGCATTATAATGAGGAGTGGTTGAGAGAGTTGAAATCAAACCCTCCATTTGTGCCAAATCATCCCGATGCTCATCTGTACCTGACTCCTCTATCTACTCCTATTGCTCATCATGAACCTAGGTATCCTCCAACTCATCATCACTAGGATCCTTGTAGACCTCAATCTAGTGGGATTTTCCCCCACTCTTGCGCTTATGTCTATGTGTCCAAGGCTTGTGACAATCAAAGCAAAGCCTCTTCTATCTCAACTCATCCCTCGAATCAAGAGATGTCCCACCAACTGGCTTAGATATCTCTCCCGCTGGTCTAGTATATTATGGTTACTTGTCCTTCCTCTATGCCCAATTTTATGGTGAGGATATCTGCCAAAAGATTCTAGGAAACCTACCCTATGGTGTAGATAACTCCACATTCCTTGCACACTTAATATCATCATGCTAGGATGGTGGATCAAAAGCTTTGACCCAACCTCTAAGAGGTTCTAACAAATCCTCTATGAACCAATAAATCAACATCTTCTCAATCACATCAGAAACCATAACTCATAATCACTAAAACTATGAAATATATACATTAATTTTTCTAGCCTATTTCAACTAATCCAAATCATTGGAGTGTGCCTCTGAATCCTTATGGTCAAATTGTTCTATCAATCTAGTGCAAAACTGATCATAAGAGACAATCACTCCATGTCCTTTTGTCACTAACCCATGATACCACCACTCATGTGCAATTTATTCAAGGTGAAGGGTAGCAAGATTGATGGCCTAAATATATTTTATTCATTTTAAAGCAAGATAAGTGTCCAATTTTTGAATCCAAGATCTAGTCATACACTTGGATGATCCATCAAAACTAGGTAGGGATATACTTCACAACCTCTTTTACAACCCATAATTTTTCTTCCCTTGATTTTGTTTTTGCTTGGGATTTGTACGCTTAGTGACCTCCAAGTAGCCCCTAAAACAAATGGTTGATTGACAATCTAGTACCAAATCTTGATACTTAGCTAGTATTTCAGCATCCTCATTATCTTTTATAGGTTCTTCTTGTGTAGGCTCATCCAATTGTATGAAAGTAGACATGAATGCTTTGGATTGTGATGAACCTGAAGTTTTTCTAGAAGATTGTTATTTTTTTCTATAGCTTTTCTACTATTCTCTCCTTCCACATGTGCCATGTTTCTTCAATATTTTGTATTGTGATCCATATAACTTAAATACAAATTGGTGTTTTTAACTATCTTAGAATTTCTAGAAACATATTTTTTACCTCATCTTCACTTGATGATGGTTGTTGATAATCGTCCATCATTATTTCCTTCTATTTCTCTAGGTTATTACCACCTTTTCCATGCATACAATCAACCCAAATAGGTTTCCAAGTTTTGCAACTCTAATACTAATTTAATATCCCCAAAAATAGAGATACTAGGAAATAATATAGATTCTGTAGAAATTTCTAAACAGTTACCAATATAATTTTTGTAGCTAAAAGAAATAGATTTCCAATTATTTCTAAGCTTATGAAAATATAGCCAAAATTCTTTTTTTCTACCCATAATTTTCAAAATTGAAATACAATGACTTCTCTTAAAATTTGAAAGTTAAAACAAAGATAAATATGCAAATTTTAATAGTCAAAATACCTAAGATCAGCTCAAAATTATTTCCAAACCCTAGATGACCCTCAAAGTGGTGCTAACATTCCAAAATAGTCAACACTAGGTATGTTTTATATGCTTCTCAGTAGCCATCCACCAAATGCTCATAAATTCCTCTCCTCTCTTGCATTTAAAAAAATCAACATAATTCCTTCATTATTGTAACCTATTTTTGGAGCACTTTCCTTCATATATATTTTAGGATTAGTAGAATTATTTCCAACATTTAGAGACATGAACAATAATTCATCACTATCCTCATCAGTATAGTTTGATTCCTCATCATTAGATATATTATTGTCTTTTCATCATAATAATTCTTCTTGATAGATTTTCCTTTATTATCCTAATGCAGACCATCTAGAAAAATCCAAAAACCTTCAAAGGTACTACTGACCCTAAACACAACTTGATAAGATCAACTACAATTCATCATTGAATCACTTAAACTTTCATAAAACATCCACTACACATTTACTTGATTCTTCATTTCTACAAAGACATGAATCATAAAAAATTTGACTACAAATGTTTACCAGACCCTAGCTCATCTAAACCATCATAAATTTTATTGAATAAAAACAAAACATGATTAGAAAACTCTAAATTCATCCATTCATTCAACATGCACCAATAGACTCTTCAATGCAACTTGCTCCACTAGGAAAAATGTCAACATACAATGCATTCTTGTTTCAAACATGTTACCAAAATCAAGTTCACCCCAAACATCATTTTGTTAGGATCAACAACACAAAATTCATAGTAAAACCTAGTTACCTCATTTCTTTCAATACACACACCAAGATAATCAATGTGAAACTTGTCTCCATATCGCTCAAAACAACCAAAACAAAAATTCCTATTTCTAGAACTTTTCCAAACCATTATTACACCTTTCATATATTCACTTTAATAGTTTCAATACAAATAAAATCACTTAGATCTATGTATTCACAAAATTACACTTTCTTACAATCATAGACCCAAAACCCAAGTCTAGTATTGCAAGAAAATTTAAAAAGGTATTCCATCAAGCCCACATTGTTTCTCCTTAGGAAATACACATTTTAATGAAACCATTTTGGCATAAAATTACATACTTCAATATCAGATATACTTCAATTACAATTACAATTACAATTACAATTACAACTACAATTACATTCATGAAAACCAATAGACTGTCCACTAGTAAATACACCAAATTAGGTCAAAATTACAAAAAATGTGTCCTTGAATCACCACCCAAACACCAAATAACCCTAAAAATTATTTAAAATATTCTCAAAACTTAAGATTCAATCACTTTTAGGGACTAAGAGATCCAATAAACCACTAAACAAAAAAACCTTGATTTTAGGTTTAACAATGCTTAAATGGTGAAGGTTTAAAGGAAAACTATATTCCAAACCTTAAATCCACTTGCCACTACTTCCATAATCTTAGAATAGGTCTACACTAACTTAATCAATCACCTCCAAGCCTGTACAAAGCCATTTCATCATAAACTTGCTTTAAACCACCCTTTTTCAAGGAAAATCTCATAATTTCTATAGAAGACAACACCAACATCTTGCATGGTCTGCACACATTCACAAACTAAAAATCAACTTAAAACATCCCATTCCACCAACCTAACTAACCTCCATCAGTGGAATGGTGGTTTAAAATTTAAAGGGCTCTCAAAACCCCTATTTTAAGGGTTACAACTAGTTATAAGAAAGAAGTTTGCAACTTCCTATAAATTCAATTGAAATTCCTCAAAACCACTTTATTTGAAGAACTTACACTTTAAAAAGCTCAAACAATGGATATAAAATTATAGAAGTGCTTTCTAGGCCTAAAAGAATCTTGAAAAATCACAAGAAAGTGTTGTTTCAGAAAAACAGGGTACTCTATTACAAAATTGGTTACAAGATTCAAAAGATTGCCTTTTCCTCCCCTTCTCCATACTTTATAGAGATGTTTACTTTAGTTAAGGAAACTTCATTTTCAATTCCAATGACCTATACTTTCATTTTCCCACAAAAGACTCTTCATCTCCCTGATTTTGTGCACTTTTTGCATTTGTACATTATTGACAACAATTGACAACTTTTGTCATAAAAGATAACTTTTGCAATTAACCAACTAGAGACCTATTTGAGACTGTAAATACATTAAATATGACCTCACATGACCCTTTTACATTGCTTTACATTTGAAAAAATGAATTTTAAAAAAATGCTTGATGGAGACTTAGCAATATCTTTAGGTGCTCCTACACCATATCCTTAGTTTTGTCATTTTCAAATTTGATTGGATATTTAGAAGCATAATGGCCTATATTTCCACAATTGAAACACTTAAAGGGTAACTTACCTTTGTATTTTATAGTGCCCTTTTTCAATCTCCTCACAAAATTTTCTTCTACCTCATCAAGATCATCAGTATTTGATTCATCCCCCTTCTCTTCCTTGCTAACTTTAAAGGTAGTTTCTTTCTTTTTAGACACTTGACCAAAAGATCTCAATTCATAGTAAATTAAATCACCAAACATCTAATCTATAGAATACTTATCTAAATTTTGAGATACCTAAAAAATATTAGAAAGTTTAGAACTGTAAGATCTAGGAAGAGTTTTTAATATCTTTTTCACAAATGCACTTTCTTCCAACTTACCATTAAGACCATTGATGGAATTAAAAACTTCATCCACTCTAAGAATCTAGGGATTAATTCCTTCATCTTTTGACATCCTTAGGTTTATAAATTTCACTTTAAAATTCTACATCTTTGCTTGCTTGACCTTATCATCTCCTTCATAAATGATCTACAACTTCACCCAAACCTCTTTAGTAGTTTTCAGACATCACTTTTCCATGTTCAAAATCATAAAGACCACTCAGAGTAGCATTTATTATTTTCCCATTTTTCTCATAATCTTTAATTTCATCATCACTTGTTAGACCATAAGTAGGCTTAGTATATCTATTTTCAACTAACTTCCAAACTCCAAACCCTATAGAGATAAGGGTATGTGCAAGATCATAATGGAAAAATAGGCCCTTAACTAGTGATGAAATTTAGAAAAATTAGAGTTAGGTAACTTGATGTAAAAAATTGAATAAGTTATCTATATTATTTCAAAAATATGTGAGAACAGAATCTGTAGAAAATTGAATGTAGTTTCTAAACTACTAGGTTTTTTTTTAAATCTATTTGGTGAAAATTTGAAATTTCAATGCAATAGTATTTAAATTTTAGGGGAAAAATAAGTAGGTGTATGTTTGATTACTGTAACAACAATAAAATGATAATATTTTTTTTATAATATTTTAGATCTAAGTAGAGGAATTATGTCCCAATGTGATGCATATTTTTTTGTAATTTTTTTCCAAGTAAATAATTAATTATGAATTTTTTATTAAAAACTTTAAAAAATATAAAAAATCATATGTATGACCACCTTAACTTGGTCAAAACTTCGTGAAATTCATTTTTTTATTCCTATAGTATGCAAAACATAGAATGTGACACATGTTTCAGATTTAAAATATGATATTGTTTAAAAGATATAGATGTTTTTCAATCAACCTTTTAATTAGGACTTTAGTCGTAATTCAAATAGAAAATGCATAAGAACTATTTATTAAATTCAAAGTAAATCATAATTTATAATGCTGGAAAGTTGAGAATCTACTTTAAAAACCCTTTTTGTTTCATCAATTTTGGGTAAAAAAAAGTCATCAACCACATACGCTACACATACCATGATATCGCCACTTTTTGGCCCATCAAAATCCTACACACACCCATAAGAAATTCTTCCATCTAGGATTTATAGTAAGCATAATTCATTCCATAGAACATAGGAGCTTTGACACCCTTCATGTGCGCCACCAGATCTACCTCAAGTGGTAAGGATTCCTCCAAGTAACCACAACTGTGATACCAATTGTTAGACACACATGACAACTAAGAGGGGATCGAATCATTTGTACATTAAAACCTTAAACCCTCATTAACAATAATCCTTTATTAATAATAAAAAAATGTAAACATATGAAACATGACACATTCAACACCATACATAAGAGAAAACCATATTTAAGTGGAAAACCCTAAACAAGGAAAAGGCACAGTTAGGATTAAATCACATATATATGAATAGCAACATTGAATATAAAAGAGAAGAATGGATCACTTCCAAGTGGCTCACTATCTAGAATAGAAAAAGATAGAGTAAGATAGTTATAGAGAGATTCACTATCTCAAAGTGATAAGAAAAATTCACCAATGCAACTATGGACCATCAACAACCTTCAGCTCACTACCTCCAAAATCTTTAGGAACACTAAAAATGTAGACACCTTCTACTCACTACATTTGGTATTCTTACATATTTAGGATCACACTTAGATCACCACACTTGATCATATTCACATATTTTTCACACCACACTTCATATCCAACAATTAACCTTGTATATATATCCTCCATATAACCTAAAAAACCTTCTCCTTGTTGGCCACAATGAAATGTATGCACCTCAAATATGCAACCACTAAGTAGGTTGGAACCAAACACTTTTGCAATGGAAATAAGTGAAGGAATACTACACCAAGGGTTAAATAAGACCCAAATATTCACTGACATACTTCTCCACACTTGCATAAATAAAAAACAACCTCCACAATTAGCATTAGCACTAAGATTGGTCAAGCCTTCACTAACACTAACAAGAGAACACATACATGCCTCTCTAAATAAAAAACACCATGCAAACCATAAAGAAAAAATTCACAACATTCACACAATATCCCAAAATATTTTATCATCATCAGAATGTTCTGAAACACTACCACAATCACTTGAAATTGAGAACATCATCATCCTATGCAACTAGCAACACTACCACAAGCATACAATTCATTCACCCACCTTGTGAAACACTTGAACATACAAAACTCCAAGGGAAGGTAGATACAAATAATAATAATACTTTCCCAAATAAACAAGATAGGAAACCACAATGTGGAGAAATACATTGCAATTCCATTTCTCATAGATAACCTTCTACACAGTTCAAAATATTGTGAAACACAACTTCCACTATTGCACAATCCAAATCCTAAAAATGTGGATATAGAACCTCTGATCATCACATCCAAACCACACAAGAATATCTTCAACCATGAAGAAATGAAAAGAACAACAATAAACACACCTATGTTACACTTCACACTCTTTTATTCAAATTTTATCTTAAGCACTTGGAATCCAAGTGTACTAGTTGTATCAACAACACTACAAACACCTAGTCAACATAGCTACAACATCTAAAACACTTGATTAATACTACAAACACTTCTCATCATGACCACACTAAAATTTTAAATCAAATGACAACATAGTGCAATGATCTCCAACAATATCTCTATCCATACTAGAGGTTGGCATCAATGTGACATAAAACCACAACACATCCATACTAGGGGTTGACATCATTGACAATAATAGTAATCTCCCACATTGTTGACAAGATTCTTGCATTCCAATG
Source organism: Sequoia sempervirens (assembly GCA_007258455.2). Classification (NCBI taxonomy): domain Eukaryota; kingdom Viridiplantae; phylum Streptophyta; class Pinopsida; order Cupressales; family Cupressaceae; genus Sequoia; species Sequoia sempervirens. The sequence goes on from VDFB02105785.1 coordinate 558,665,655, forward strand.
GCCATCAAATAGAATATACATGGCATGGGATGAGAAGTATAATAACTTTGCTAAATTTTGAGCCATTTTTCCACTCAAGTCAAGTTTATAAAGAAATTTGTAATGCAGGAAAATAGAGAAAGCAAATAGATCGAAGAAAATCAGAGAAAACTAACCTACATCTAAAAACAAAGCACAAAGGAAAGCTAAAAACATGAAACAATCTCACCAAAAGTCCATAAAACTCCATGATTCATCTCTATTGTTCTTCTCCATTTCTCCTTTGAAAGATATTTGCCCTCAAACTTTTAGTATTTATGCAAATATAACCTCAGTATATGTGATTAATGATGAAATATTAAAGATTAAAACAAGTTTCTCTCAAAATTCATAAGATTTCAAGAGGGAGAATAATGACAAAGGTTGGAAAATTTATAGAAAATTGATGTTTTAAATGATCAGATGAGATTGAAAGTTGAATGGATGATCCAGATTGAAATTAGGTCATGCATTTGCATTAGGGTTTTGAGAGTGTGAGTTAGAACTCATGAATGTTGAGAGATTAATTCAAATAATAATTTAATCTACAGTGATGACCATTGGAAAATTGGAAGAGTAGAATTTGCATGTCAAGTTGATGATTTGCACGAAGGAAAGAGACTATTCAAATGCACACATAAATTAATTAATTAATTAAAATTATTTAATTAATAGATGTGCACATGCAAAAGGTGGAAGTAGATAACTGAATAATTAAATCAAGAAAGATCTATTTGTTAGAAACAATATTGACTCAGAAGATAACTAAATTCTTTAATTTAGATCTCGACTCAAGTGACAATGAATAATTAGATAACTTGGTGATTACCCAATTATAGAAGAATATGCTAGGAATAATTATTTAATGAATTAAATAATTAATTTAATTCAACATTCAAATTAAGAGTTTAAATAGATAAGAATTTATTTAATTTGACTGAAGAAAGGATTTAGTGAATAATTAAATAATTTAAAAGATTATTTAGTTATAGTTGAAATGTAACAAAGATAAATTAAATAATAATTTAATTTAATTTAAGGAAATGGATTAATTCAATTAGTGACGCAATTAAATAAATGATATTTATTTCATTAATTAGGATTAAACAATAGTACAATAATCTAATTGAATAATTAAAATTATTTAATTAATAAATAGAAAAGGATTTTAGAAATATAATTAAATAATTAAGATTATTTAATTATGACAATGACAATGGTGAATAATGAAGAAATTGAAGTTGCAGGCCTAGACCAATTTTTAGTGTCTACATTTTTCCCCTCTTTGATACAATGTCATTTCAGCATTGTGTCAAGGTAAATTAGTCAAAAACATGCCCCAGTCATGCCCTAGTGTAAAATAGGTTAGGGTATGCCCCCTCAAAAAAATTGACAATTTTTGAAAATTTAGAAAAATTTGGAAGTTGTCCTGATTAGTCAATTTGACGGTTAGAAGTTCAATGGTGGTGACAAAAATGAGTTTCGGCTTGATTTGATAGGTCAAATGGTCATTGGAAGTTAGAAAAATGATCGGCCAATAGGCAAGGTTGCAAAAAATGCCACTAAAAGCCCTACATATAAATAGAAATTGATGAAAATCCAATTCATTTTCACATACCAAGTTTAGAATTGGAGAGTTTTATCTTTGGAATCCTAGCAAAGATGTGTCCAGTTCCACACACTCATCACCATGCCTACTACATTCAGATTTTCAGACAACCTGCCGAGGCGAAGCCTCTGGTATGTACTTGAGAACCAACCTTGATTTTTTTTTGCACGCATTTTAAGGCATTTATTATATTTTTCTCAAATGCATTGATGTTTAGTTCACCGCATGTGTATACGTGTTCAACGCATGTGTATGCAAAATGCCACATTTGCAAATTCACATCTAGGATAGTGTAGGTATTTTAATGAAAACATGCATTTTTCATTCTCTGCACCACATTTGAAAATTTTCATCGCATATGTATAATACAGTAATGCATTTAAATTTCAGCAACACATTTGATATTTTAGTATGCATTTGATTGTTGACTAGTTTTTTTGAATGAGCATTGTTAATCGTTGAACACATGTGTTTAGGTAAAATGCATTTGCAAAATACAATGAAAATTTTTATGTTTTGCAACGCATTTTAAATTTGGAATGACGCAATTGAATTTGTGAAACACATTAACTAAAAAGTGACACATTTTCTGCCATGAAGTTGCTTTATTTTGCTTACAAAATATGTCAGTGCGGGTTGTTTCGATCCTATATATACCTGAGAGTCTAGGCCTTTGAAATTTGAGTTGTGGGATCAACTATTGAGCATAGAGAGAGAGTTTCTATGGCATCTAGGATTGCATCATGTTACATTTATGCCCACTATTCAGGAAAAATGACAGTTGTTGACCGCACTCTATGAGCAGTGGCATTCAAAGATATCTTCATTTCATCTACATATAGGAGAGGCCACAATCACATTTGAGGATGTGTATAGGATCCTCAAACTACCTATTAGAGGTGAGAGGGTACTGTATGATACCTAGAGAGGGTTTAGTGAGCTATCCCATTTCTATGTACATAATGACATTAGTGAGCTAGGGATAGAGCATTACAAGATTATTTGGAATTTTTTCGTAGATAGGTATGCTAGGATGGATTGTCTTTCCTGACCATCATGGTCATGGATTTCCTATGGGATGGGGGGAGATGATAGTAGGAATATTACAGAGACAAGTAGTATACGCCTGGGGACCATATTCTCTTGTGATGTTGTATTTCCATTTACATGATATAGCTTACATAGAGGCACAATCAATGAGATGTCAGACCACACTACTAATGGTATGGGCATGAGAGAATATTGTTATATTCTCGCCACCCCTTACTACTGACCAAGATCAAGGAGGTCCTTATGCCTTTTGTTATGTGGGGGCTAACAACCAAATATGTGTTGGTGATACAAGTTACTACAGACATGCCATAGACACCATGGTGCAGTTTATATGGACACCTATTTGGATTCAACATAGTGGCTAGATGAGGATAGACACCTATCATTCTATAGACAGATGTAGTATTTGATCGAGAGGAAAGTGTTGAGAGAGAACATCATTGAGAGGCACTTTCCAAATAGGGTGTTGAGGCAGTTTGGAGAGGTTCAAGATGAGCCTGGAGGATGAGCAAAGTTTGTAAGGTCATCCAAGGATGTGACTCTATGGGGTCTAAAGATTCCAGTGGTGATGGTAGAGGAAAAAATTGATGCACTATAGCTAGTTTAGTGGGGATGGAGGGGTGGAACATTGGATACAGGCACAACAGATGACTATGATACATGGTGGGCGAGCCATAGGCTAGTACCACTAACTGATCTAATTAGGATGTACCCGTGGAGAGACGAGGGACAATACCTAGAGGTAGATGGGATGGAAAACATGGAGGTGGTGGTAGAGGTGGTGGTTGAAGGGGTGGTGGTGGTGGTAGGGGTCATGGTTGAGATTGCAGAGGTCGAGGTCCATGGTTTTCACTAGTCTAAGAGGAGGAGAGAGAGAGAGCATGATATCCCTATGATAGATATTAGAGGTGGAGCTGAGGGTGACATTGGTGTCGAGGCTAGAAGAGAGGAGCATGCAATAGTAGAGGATGTTGTTGGAGATGAGAATGCAGCTAAGGAGGCCATAGAAGGATAGGAGGATATAGATGCTCTTTGTTTACTAGATAGGTATGAGGATGATGAGGAGGAGGAGATGAGAGACTAAGAGAGAGACATCAAGGACACAATTATAGATGAATAGGACACAAAGATGGAGGATTAACCTTGCTAGGACACAAGCCCTGCTAATTAGAGATTATTAGATCTATAAACAAGGGTGGAGTCTTTGGATGAGCATGTTAAATATTTGATTGATGAGCGAGAAACTATGCAGTTGGAGAGAGATAGAGCATTCCATGATAGAGATCAGGAAGTGGCTAGGAGGCAAGAGATTGAGCAGAGATTCATAGAGCTACAGACCTTATGCTTAGGACTAGTTGAGGCTTTTGCTCATGAGATGATTAGATCTAGTGAGTGGGAGCATTATTAGAGAGACCTATATTTGTAAGAGATACCTCTTGAGAGATGAGTTTCTAGTTACTCTCAGGCACAAAGTAGAAAATCTTGGATGAGGACACACACTAGGACAATGAGCACAGAGGGGGTCAAGTAGCCTCAAAAATTAGGGCCATATGACATGCCACCTTTAGCACACCAATCATCAGGGTCTCAACGCCAGCCACCTCCACATTCATCTCATGAAATTAGTGGGGATTCTTCCTAGGGTAGGGTTATAATATTTATTTTGTGGACATTGTATTTTGATCATAGAGCCTGCAAGCTCCATTTGAGACACACATCATGAAATTTGTACTATGATATGTATTTTGAGTGATCTATATATATGATTTTGGTGGCTATTTATATGATATGTAGTTGTCTATATGATTATGTAGTTTCTATTTATGTAGTTTCCCATATTATATGCACTTCTTATTTAATACGTACATGTTATGGATGCTATGGTATTTACTTTCATGATGTACACATAGCCTATTATGATATATGATGTTATATTGATTCTACATGATGATGGATGCATTATTTATAAATGTTATCTAAGTTTATGGTGTATGTCTTATTTTATGTCATATAGTCTATGATGCTTAATAAATGATATGTCATGGAATCCTAAAGTCTATGAATGCCTATATTTTTATATTTTCTAATGTAGTATATATGTCTAATTCAATATGTATGACATGATGTTTCTAACATGAATGCACATGTAGGATGCCTTATTTTTTTTTGTATCACAAGCCTTTATCATGATGCAAGAAAGAAGAAATGTGAATTTGAAAAAGATGAAAAAATAAAAAATAAAAATAAACAAAGATATGGATGTTAGTTCAGCAATCTTTGATATAAGAATCTTCAATATTTCATCAACACACAAAAGACTTTGCACTTAAATCATCATTGGGCATTAACTGAAATAGAGGGAAAATAAACACCATGATATGAGATAGACCATGGTGTGTAAGGTCATCCACCTACTAACAACAAACAGTCACAGACAAGGAATGTCTTGACTCATACTAAGGGAAAAGTTTTCCCAGTCTTTTTGTTGAGAGAAACCACAAACAACAAACAAATAAAAGACATGTCATGAGACATCATTGCTCCTCTAAATACTTCATGTGAAATAATTGAGGAAACTAGTAACATCACTCAAAAACCAAGTTAAAAGATAGTTGACAAACAATAGTCAAAGAAAATAAGCCCTCATACTTTGTTACTTTTCTAAATCCTTCATGAGACATCCTCAAGAGGCTAGTAACAAGACCTAAACATAAAGCCATATGAAAAGATAAGGTAAACAAGCCACAAAGCCACAAGCTAGTAAAATATTTGCCAAAATTTTATTTGTTTGATTGATCAATTGACTGATAGAGCATGATTTTAGGAGGACACATACCATATAAGATGTTGAGTCTGATTTCAATTTTGCAACTATATGTATAAGGCATGATAAAATCTTGGTTTTAGAAAGACATGTTTCGTATAAGACATTGAAGTATGATGTCATTGATGTGAAAACTTGTTGTAAGGTTATGATGATTGTTCACCTAATGCCTATTTTCAAGAAGGACTCATCCTGTAGAAGACTTAGGTTGTTTGTTTCGATGATTTAAGTTTCCACGAAGGACACATCTTATAGCAAACATAAATTGATTGTTTTGTTCCTTGTTTTGGAATTTTTTTTATTTGACTTCATAACATTGTTGACTTTTTTGTCTTGTTGATGTGTGACTTGATGTGATGTGCTAAAAATTGACTGTGTTTGTGAACCCTAAATGATTGACCTAGTGTGGCCTTGGGGGCTCATTGATAGATGGCCTTGCCTACATTATACATGCAGAGAGCTAATAGTTCGATCAGACTTTGACAAGACAAGACTGACTAAAATCCATTAATCTAATTAAATACATTTGATGTGTATGATAGTGAATGTGATGAACCCTAATGAACTAACCTAGTGTAGCCTTGGGGGCTCATCGACTAATGGCCTTGCATATGTTATACACACAGAGACCTTGTAGCTCAACACGACCAATGAACTTGTCATATAAACAATAAATAGAATCATGATTTTGTACATACAAACCCAAAAAGGACTGACCTAATGCCTCAAGGGTGCATCAAGAGATGGCCTTTCCTATGTCTAGTCATAGAGGCAACGTAGTTCGACATGACAATAATTGACAAGTGTGACTGACTATGACATTGTTTTTGGATTTTTGACAAGTTTTGACTTTTTTGTGTTTTTGAAGTTTTATGTTGTTTTTGTATTTTTCAATGGTCTTGCATCTTTAGGGTAACCACTATAAGAAGAAAATGACATAGGTTAAGTGTCTACCCCCAGTCGAGTATAAGACAAACTGGTAGGATGAAATGGAATGTGGAAATGGCGTGTACTTGATGTCAATCATTCCAAGCTATGGAAAGGACAAGCATTTATTATGGATGATATATACAAAGATAATGAATAGAAAAGATATGTACAAGGAAGTTAGATTGGAATGATGGTAGATGAAGGAGAAAATTTGACTACACATGGCACTTGTTTGCTAGGTTTTCACCATGGTACTTATCCAAAGTGCCTCCTAAGTGGTTTTCACTATTGGATGACTTATTTATTTTTACTATTTTCTAGATTTTTTGAATTTTTTTGTGTTATGAGGATGCCTATTTACTAGGTTTTCACCTAAGTAACATTTTTTTTTTTCGTATTTTTGATGGTTAAGACATGACTCTCAAAAGCTATGGATAGAACTTCTTCAAATGAAGGCTATTGATTGATGCTAACAATGGTTCCCCTTCAGGAGTGGAGAGTTGATATGATCCTAATCTAAAGGCTTCCGTAACAATGTAAGGCCCTAGCCAATTTGGCTCAAACTTGCCTAGTTTTTCTCTTTCAACTTGATTCTTAGGATTCTCCATTAAAACTAGGTCATCGATGTCAAAATTTCAGTTCAATATTTTCTTCTTATAGTTGCAACAAAGATGGTTTTGATATGCTTGTAGATGATCTAATTCCTTCTGTCTTCTTTCATCTAGGAATTCTAGCTCATGCAGTCTTGATACATGGTATTCTTTGTCATCAGTGTGCCCTTCAAAGATACCATTAGGGATGGAATCTCAACCTCAATAGGTAAGATAGCCTCATAACGTAAGACTAAGGAATATGGGGTGGCACCAATGGGGGTATGAATGCTTGTATGATAAGCCCATAAGGCAGGATTAAGCATTAAATGCTAGTCATGACCAGCATCATTGACAGTCTTTTTGAGGATTCTAATGATAGTCTTGTTAGATGCCTTAGCTTGGCCATTACCTTGTGGGTAATATGGAGTGGAGAAATGATGTTGGATATGGAGTCTTGGCATAGTTGATGGAATTCTTGATTCTTGAATGGGAGACCATTATCTATAATGATGGATTGAGGAACACCATATCGACAAATGATATGAATGGGAATAGCTTCAATCCATTTGGTAAAGTATTATGTTGCTTTAATGATAAACTTGTGTTTTTTTGAGGATGTGGGATGCATCTTTCCTATGAGGTTGAGTCCCCATTGGGAAAAAGGCCATGGTGATGTGATTGGTGTTAGCTCTTGTGTTGGTGCATGTATCTAGTCTCCATGAATTTGGTACAACCGACATTTCTTGACAAAGAAATAGGCATCTATCTCCATTGTAGGCCAATAATAGCCTAGCCTCATGATCTATTTAGCCAAAGTAGGGCTGTTAGAATGGGATCCACATATACCCTCATGTACCCCATGTAAGGTTGCTTGTGCTTCTTCTGTATCAATACATCATAATAGGGTGTTATCTAAGGCACGTCTATATAGGGTATTTCTAATGATGGTATATTTGGCTTACTTATGGATAAAGGTTCTATGCTGATTTTTTGACAAGTCTGAAGGAATGGTTTGGGAATTTAGATAGTCAAAGATGTCCTTGTACCATGGGGAATCAATATCAACAAGTACACATACCATCTCCAAGTTTGGAATATCAAAAGTGAGAACAAAAATTTGTTCTACCAAGAACTCAAACTTAGGCACATTAGTAGGTACATCTAATAGTGAGCAAATAGTTTCCATGGCATCTACTTCCTTGTTCTAAATATGAGGAATCTAATGAAAGATGATGCTATCAAAATACTGCTTAAAGCTATCTGCCATCCCCATAGCTATCTACCTTGTTCTGAATAAAGAAAATGAAGAATCCCCATAGACATGTAATTACTTGATTTTCCATTTAATAGCCATTTGTAACCTAGTAAAAAGAGCCTCGTATTCTACTACATTATTAGTGCATGGAAAGGAAATTCTAAAAGACTTAGGAATGGTGTCACCCTGTGGCATGATGAATAATATACCAACCCCTGAACCATAATTTGTATGTAATCCATCAAAGTATAGCTTCCATGTTGTATCAATGTCAAGTGTAAAGATGAACTCGTCAGGAATGTTTGAGACTAGAGGGTAATCTACCTGGGTTGGTGCATCTGCTAACTGATTAGAAATGACTTGTCCTTTTATGGCTTTTCTTTCCACATATTGGATGTCATGTTCACTTAGTATCATTACCCACTTGGCAAGATGTCCTGTTAGTGATGCTTGAATGAGAAGATATTTTAGAGGGTCAATCTTCGCAACCAACATCATTTGGTGGTTCAACATATAGTGTCTTAGTTTTTGAGTAGAAAAAACTATTCAAAGACAAGCACACTCTATAGGACTGTAGTTTAGTTCATAACCTGCCAAAGTGTGGCTGATGTAGTACATTGCTCTTTCTCGGCCCTTATTGTCATTTTGTGTAAGAAAAGCTCCTAATGATGATGTAGTTGATGTGATGTATAGTGTCAGTGGTTTAGCCTAAATTGGTGGCATTAATAATGGCAGTTTGAGCAGATAGTCCTTAATTTGTTAAAAAGCCTCTTGAAACTTAGGGGTCCATACAAAAGGTTCTCCTTTTTTGAGTAGATGTTGAAATGGATGCATCTTGTTTGCTAGTTGCACTATAAATCATTTGATTGACTATAGTATTTGTTGGAGTGTCCTTAGTTGACTTAGATTAGTTGGTGGAGGCATGTCTCTTATTGCTTTAACTTTTGTTGGATCTACCTCAATGCCTCATCTAGATATCATTATAGCATATAAGTTTCCCTTATTGTACACTAAACACACACTTTTTAGGATTAAGTCTGACCTTTTATTCTTCTAGTCTTTTGAAAACCTTATCTAGAACCTATAAATGATCTACCCTAGTTATTGATTTAACTATGATATCATCGACATAAGCCTCCTTGACATTATGCATAAGACCATGGAATATAGTTATCATAGCGCATTGGTATGTGGGTCCATCATTTTTTAGTCCAAAGGGCATTACATTCTAGCAATAGGTTCCCCATGGGCAAGTAAAGTAGTCTTTGGTTGATCTTCAGTTCCAATATTTATCTAGGTATATCTTGAGAACCCATCCATAAGGGATAACATTTCATAGCCAGTAGTCAGGTCCACTATTATATCAATGTTAGGCAATGGAAAGTCATCTTTGGGGCATGCTTTATCTATGTCTCAAAAATCAATGCAGATGCAGATGCCCCTAGTTGGTTTCATTATTGGCACAAGATTGGATATCCAATCTGCATAGTCAATGGATCTAATAAAACTAGCATCCAAAATTTTCTTCAACTCAGCTTTGACTAACAAGGCAATATGTGAATGCATTTTTCTGATTTTCTATTTAAATGGTTTGGCACCTAGTTGCAGTGGAAAATGATGTAGGACCAAGTCAAGATCTAATCCAAGCATATCAGCATATGGCCAAGAAAATTTTATCTCTATTTCTATAAAGAAGTCTTGGAACTTAGGTTCTTCTTTCTCTGTCAATGATCCTGCAAAATATATTAGCCATGGATTCCCTTATGTGCCTATGTTGACTTCAATATTTTCCTCTATCAACAATGGTGACTTTCCTGTTCAACAAGGATATTTCTCAACCTTCCATCCTTGGGTGCCTCAAAAAGGTTTTCACCCTTACAAGCATCCTTTATTTTTTATTTTTCATCATCTAAAGGTGTCTTTCAGTTTTCACCTAGAGACTTATCATTTCCATTTTTATAATTTTTTTTCTTATTTTTGTGACTGGAAGGATGAACAGACTCCCCAAAATATGGCATGTTGTCTAAGTCAATCGTAAATCTAGTTTTGTTATCACCACTAGGTATTCCTTCTTGTAATCCAAGGAAATCAACTATTGCTTTGTCATTCTCAAAGATGTCTAAGACAGGTGTGCCTTGTTGATCCCAATCAATAAGTTGGGAATACACTAAGGGAATGTCATCATCAAGGGTGTTAAAGTCTACTAGAATCAAAGTAAAGACTGAGTTGTGGACATGGTCATAAAATTTTCTTACCAACTCTTCTTTATTCTTTTTCTTAGGCATAGGTAAACTTTGAGGTGGAAAAATTGCTAAAGTATGGTACTCAGGAGTGGTTTGGTCAGATTGCCAAGTAGCAGGATCAAGGGATTCCCAAAAGTAGTTCTTAATCCACTCTTCTTTTGTAGCAAGCTTTTGTGGACGAGTATCAGGTGGAATTGGTGAGGAGATAAACATTTGGTCAAGTTCTCCATATGTTTTTTCAAGGTCCATGAAGGTGGTGGACGAAAGGGAATCCCACTCATATTCATTAAATTCAAGAGATGGGAATTGAAATTGGTTGGATGGTTCGATAGATGTCTTGATACCATCAGAAATACTTATTTCCTCTTATGGAGGTAATGGGATAATATAATCGCCAATATGAAATGGTTGATACCCTAGCCCTAGGCCCTTTGGTCATTGTGAAACAAAGATAGGTTCAATCCTTCCATTTTGATGTAGTCCTAAGCCACTACATCTATTGAATCCTTTGTCTTACATTATCTTAAATAATTTTCCATATTGATGTGTCTATAGATGTATGGATAGAAAAGGCACTTCATCATCTTCTCTATACAACTAGGATGTCACATCTTCTTCCTTTAGGGCTTCCTTACTCAATTCTCCCCATCTTGTGAATGTCAATGTAGGTAGAACATGTATAATTACTCTAGGTTGTCTCTTGTCTAATGTGAGTAAACCATATGACTTAGGAGGAACCAACTGACTAACACAATAGGATGCCTTCATGTGATCTTCTCCACAACCATTTTCTTGGATCTTAAGCTTGGGAGAGGAAGATGGTAGTTGAGAAAGCAGTGTCTTAGAAAGTGTGGATGGATCAACATATAAGGATGAGGTGGATGATGATGTCACTTGATTAACAGGCACTTGACATTGGGGGATCCCTTTTAAGTTAGCACAATACTGGAATGGATTGGGATCACCATTTATTGTAATTTCTATTCCATTATATGGAAACTTGAGGCATTGATGATACATGGACATGACAGCTTTCATGGCATGTATCCATGGTCAGCCTAGAAGAATGTTATAGGGGAGGATGAGATCTAAGACTTGGAAGTTAGTGTCCATAGCTACAAGACCAATTTTGATAGGAAGTGTAACAACTCCCTTAGAAGAATGCTCTTCATCATCAGAGGCCTTAATCACTATACTCTTGGTGGTGTCTACACATGCTTCTGAGAAACTAAGTGCCTTAACCAATTGAAAGGTACAGATGTTCAACCTTGCTCCATTGTCTGCTAGGACTTGTCTGACTTAGATTTTATGAACAAGGACTTCAAGATGTAATGGATCGTTATGGTTCATCTTAGATAAATTTTCATTTTTAGAAAAAGTAGCATGGTGAGAATTGGTTAAATAACCTACCATTTTTTTGAAGTGATTGAAATCAAGATCATTAGGGATAGTGATGCTTTATAAGGCTTTGTCTAGGATAGCTCGGTGCTTAGGTGAAATGTGCAATAGCTTCAAGATAGAGATCTATGCAGGGGTCTTTCCTAATTGATGAAGCAAGTTATACTATGATTTGGGAGGCTATGGTGGTGTTGGTTGAGGATGCCCTTGAATGGTTATTTTTTTCTAACAAGTGTTAACAACACACTTTGGTGTCTTCCTAATGGTAATAGTATTGACTTGATCATCGACAACTCAGATATGATTTATGATCATATCATGGTTGTAGTCATACTTGACATTGGTGTACTTAACAAGATTGTCATTGGTTTTAGTCCTTGAACTGGAGGATTTTCCCTTCCCATGGTCATGTAGTGGATCTGAAAAGACCTTTTGATAAGTGTTTGAGGTTATTTGTTTCTGCCCACCAACTTCAATGGTTCTATTCTTGATGAGATACTGTATGATATTCTTTAGTTTCCAAAATTTTTGTAAGCTATGTCCCTTGATTTGTTGAAGGTTTAAATTGTCCAGGATCCTATGGTTTTAGCTCTTGAATTTGTATGAGGTTATGTTGTAGTAACTATTTGAAGATTGATTCAATAGGCTCCCATAAGGGAGTGAACTCACATTTTGGAAACCGCCTTAGCTGTTGTGGTGGTTGGGGTTTTTGGGAAGTGTTGGGAGTTGGGTTGGCAATGTTAAGTGTATTGGTAGATGGATTGTGACCTCTGTGTTATGAGTGGTCTTGCTTGTAAGGATTTTGCATCAACAACCCCATCATTGGTAACTTTTTTTTTTGAGACCAAAACTTGTTTCTATCATTAGAAGTGTTCTGCACATTTGGGTTTTTGTTCGATGCCTTAAGTTCTCCTTTTTCAATAAGATATTTTTCTATGGTAATACCCTTATCCACTAATTCCACAAATGAGGTGTAACAATGTACACATAAGTCAGCTCTTAGTTTAGAATTGAGATTTTCTTGGAATATAGTGACCTGTTTCTCATGTATTTCAACAAGACATCTATTGGCCATACTTCTCCATCTCTGGAAAAAGGTAATAATTTCTTCTCCTTCCTCTTGTGTAGTCTGACACAATGTTTCTATGGTAATTTCATTATCAATGTTAAAAGAGAAGTGTCGAATGAATTTTTTGGCCAGTTCACCCCAAGATTTTATGCCACTAAGTTTAGAGAACCACTGAAGTGGAAATGCAGTAAGACTTCTTGGAAACAACCTCATAAGATAGGTTGGATCATATGCCACATCTATGCACGCCATGGATAATTCCCTTATGTGTTTGATTGGATTGCACTTTCCATTGTACTTGGGAAAATTAGGTACCACATACCCTTGTGGGAAAGGCATCATGTATAATGATTTGTCAAAGGGAAAGGGATATAGATCCTGTGCTGAAATAGTTCACTTGTTAGATACCGCCATGTTGTCCATCTGTGTTTGGAGGGCTTGTATCTGTGTCTATAGTACATCAACTTGTGTAAGTGAGGTGTTAGCTGGATTGTTGGGGTCCACATGCATGTTCTGAAATCCAAAATTTTGTGATGGGTTTTTCTTAAGTGTTAGTATGTAGTGTGTGTTTTGACTTAGAATGCTAGAAAATGGATTTTGACCCAGAATGTTCACAAAGGGATTTTGACTTGGAATATGTGTGAATAGATTTTGACCTGGGATGTTAGTGAATGGATTTTGTGAAGGAATTTTTGTAAAGGGATTTTTACTTGGAACAAGAATTTTTTTTGAAGGTATGTTTTGTGAAGGGATGTTTTGGGATGGGATGTTTTGTGAAGGGATGTTTTGGAAAGGTATGTTCTGTGAAGGAATGTTTTGTGGTCAACTCCCATATTGAAAGGAAGGTATGTACCCTATCTATGTAACTCCCATCTGGGATATAGTGTTGTTGACATTAATACTCGGTACAACTATTGTCTGGTGCATGGTACTAGTAATGCTAATGCTTGGGATGGAAATTATTTATGGAACAGTACTTGTAAAGCCAATCATGGGTATATCAGTTGTTTGTGGTATTGGTAGTATAACAGCTGTCATTTTGGTCCTTTTACTTCCAACAGAAGGGCCAAATGGATTAGGCAATGTCTACCTTGCGGATAAGTTAAAACCTATTGTCATGCTAGTTTTACCAAATGGTGAAGTGTGGACTGTCATGCTCTATGTAGGTACACTAGATGGTATAGCTACAGTTACTTGTGATGTAGTAGCACTAGTGGTCATTGTGTTTTTCCCTTGAGTACTTTGAGATTGTATGGTATGAATGTCAAATCCTACAGGTAATGTAGCACCCTCAACTAGCAATTTTTCCAAAAATCATTGAGGATTGTTTGATAGGTAATCACCTACAAAGGAAGCAAACTTAGGGTCTTGCGTTGCAGCATCTAGGTCTTCCACTAATATGTTTCCTTGTGAGTCTCTATTGAAAAATTGTTCCGTCAGAGGTCTATGAGATCTCGTTGAAGATGTTCCTCAAAAGGAACTTGAGAATAGATTTATGAAGTCATTTGGGTTTGACATGTCTTCTCTCTTTCTCCTTTTAGATCCTATCTCTACCATGTAAGATGAGCTCAAATTGCATGCAATGCAAAACTACACCTATAAATGATATGAGTTTAATCTATGTTTTTAGGTTTTTTCAAATGCAAATAAAGGATGTATGTGACTTTTTTTTTTTGGTATGTTCTTGTAAACAAGGTATGACTATAAACTAGGATGATAGTGTCTAAGAATGCAAAATATGCAAATAATCTTCTAAGGTAATCAGTTTGTGAACCTAAGATGAGGTTACCAACCACCTAAAGTCTAACCAAGGATACAATGTAATTTTTTCAAGAACCTATGTGGGACTAAGATCAAAGATAAGGTGAGCTCCCAAACTAGACTAATGAGCTGGAAAGACTCACGTTAGGACAAAGATGCACTATGACTAGGTTCACTTGACAATTTCATTGAAGCAAGGTTTTCCCAAATCATGGAAAGTGAAAATATTCTAAAGTTTGAAAAATGACCTCCCTAAAAGTTTGATCTAAAGGTAGTATGTAATCCTTAAATGAAACTAAAACTCAAAACTAGGATGACTATAGCAATGACTAAGTGACACCTAAAGGATGAAATATTGAGCAAATCATTTAGGTTTCTGATCAAGGATGACTATGAAAAGACAAAATAGAGACTGGTATGACTGTGATAGTGAATTTTTGACTCTGGTTATAAGAAAAATGTGTCACTATTTGAAAAATTCATTGTTGTATCTAACAAAAGTAGTTCCTACAATTAGATGTGGTGTTCTACTGGTAACTATGACAGACTATAGCAAGAAATTGCATCAGTCGAGACTGCAGATGCAACTCAGGAAATCAATTATGGCTAACTGGTAAATGAATGTGGTTTCTGGAAACATAATACTAATTAATAAAATGGAATTGGGTCTGTGATAGGGCATATGCATCATTCTAGACTACAAATGTGGCTCACCTAGTTAGATACATCACACAGGTTTTCAATTGTGGTTTTCCAGTGGTAGGCGTTTAACTTTTTTACAGATGCAACTCTAAAGGATGGATGCAACTAATTGTTCAATAGATGTGACTCAGGTTTTCTAAAAAATGATAGGAAGGACTAGTTTAATAGATGTGACTTACAATTAGATAGATGTGACTCATTTTTTCAATTGCAGTTTTCTAGTGAATGACAGAGTTGACAGTTGCTTTTTCAAATCAAATTTTAGAAAATATCGAACATAGAAAACACAATATTTTTAGTTTTGTTTCAATCAAAAAGCATTTAATCTAGTAATAGACAAGCACATCCTAGACTGTGATGGACAATACTTGTTGAGTTCTCACTTGTGTTTCCCCAACTAGACTTATCTAGAGTGGATATTTAGAAGCTTGACCCCACTGGCTCCCCTCCATGACACTCACTTATATGGGGCATCCAAGATTCAATATGCATAAAAATACTTATGATGCACTTTACATCTCTAGTAAGGAACGTAAAAATGTGAGATGACTTCACAAGTTTGACTTGTTGCACTAGCAAAAAGATAAATATTTTTGGCTTACTACAACAATGGTATTTAAGAAGGGCATTCCATTCGTGGGTATCATCCATGGAGCAAGAGACCATTTTTTCCCTTCTTTTCAAAAAAATACTCATGATTCTTGAGCTTTCCTCAAGAACTGATTTTTATATACCGGTTGGAAGTCACTCAGGTTCAACATGCTATTGGTCTGAGTCATCTTGGGGTGAGTAATTTTTCCCACCAAGATAATCCCAAGTTCTAGAGTCAGTAACAGGTTCTCTTGCACCCAAGATTGCACGAATGTGCAAGGGGAGAGGATACTTCTATATAGTGAATCGTAGAGTTCTAAACTAAACACTTGTGTAGAAGCAACAAACATGAAAGACAATAGTTAATTTTTAAATCCAAATGATGATTTTCTAAGCTACCAAACAATCTATTTTAAGAAAAGGTCTTCGACATACATCCCGCAAGACAATTCATTAGTAATTTCAATATTTTATTTGTCAATTGTCTTGCACAAGGATTTGAATTTATGTCTTCTACAAACATCCTACAAACACTTGTTAACTCCAAAAAAAAGCACACACTAGAAATTTTGAAATTAGTAACAGATAAATCAATTGAAAATTTCAAATTTCAGAATTCAAAAAAAAAGAAAAAGAAAATATACTAGTCAATTGCATTGTTGTTTTACCAGTCATAAGCATCGTTGTTTTCCACATATGTGTTGTGAATACTCAAATGCATCATTTTTCTTATAAAATGTGATTCTCAAAGGAAATTACATCATTATGTCTTTCAAATGTGTCATTTCGTACAAAACCTGCAAAACTCTTTAAAAAATCTATGACTTTTTTTCAAAGATTGTTTCTTCTGATGAGGGCACAACCCGAGACTTAGAAAATAACCCATAAACAAGAGAATAATTTTATTATTCAGAAAATGGAGTTTCTTACATGCAGAGGCTCTCAAATCTCCAAGTTCTACAACACATGCAAGTTATAGAAAGCTACAGAATCACCCTTTCGCAATATGCGAGCTTGTCCCCAAAAAGTTACCCAAAAATTAGAAACCCGCCCATAAATAGAACTCCTCTTTAGTTTGGAGCCAAAACAACATTCAAATTTGAGTTTAGGTATTTTGGCGCTGAAAAATTACAACTTGAAGTTCAAATTTCAAAAGAACATTTGCAATTGTATCTTCTAGAAAGTGCGCCAACTTCCCGGGGCCATAACTTTTGATCCGGGACTCCGATTCGCGAACCGTTTGAACTGTTGGAAAGGTCAAAAATTCAATAACGTGCTCAAAATATTCTACACCAATTTCAACAAGTTTTGGGGCCAATCCAGGAACTCTAAGTGCCTCAAATCTAACTCAGAATATTTTTAGGTGCAAATCTGGGAAACTAAAACTGCAATATCTTTCCACCCATGAATAGAAAATAAAAACTATAAATTAGGAATTTCATTATGAAAAAAAGGGTATCCAAAAATGTAAAAACATCTAAAAATTGAGAAACTTGAAATTTAACTATTTTTGGGTGATGCAAGATTGCCCTTACATCACTGGATGCTCTTGCATCATCTTCACATCAAGTTCACCAAAATGTAACATAGAAAAATAGCAGGAAACCAAATAGATCAAAGTAAATCAAAGAAAAATAGCCTACATCTAACAAAAAAGCACAAAGAAAAGCCAAAAACATGAAACAATCTCACCAAATGTCCATTAAAATCCATGATTCATCTTTGTTGTCTTTCTCTATTTTGCCTTTGAAAGATATTTTCCTTCAAATTTTCACTATTTGTGAAAATATAGCCTCAGTATATGTGATTAATGAAGAAATATCAAAGATTAAAACAAGTTGCTCTCAAAAGTCATAAAATTTTAAGAGGGAGAATAATGACAAAGGTTGGACAATTTATAGAAAATTGATGTTTTGAATGATCAGCTAAGATTGAAAGTTGAATGGATGATCGAGATTGAAATTAGGTCATGCATTCACATTAGGGTTTTGAGAGTGTGAGTTAGAACTCATGAATGTTGAAAGATTAAGTCAAATAATAATTTAATCTTCAGTGATGACCATTCAAAAATTGGAAGAGTAGAATTTGCATGTCAAGTTGATGATTTGCATGAAGGAAAGAGACTGCTCGAATGCACACACAAATTAATTAATTAATTAAAATTACTTAATTAATAGATGTGCACATGCAAAAGGTGGAAGTAGATAACTGAATGATTAAATCAAGAAAGATCTATTCATTAGAAACAATATTGACTCAAAAGATAACTAAATGCTTTAATTTAGATCTCGACTCAAGTGAATGAATAATCAGATAACTTGGTGATTACCCAATTACAGAAGTATATGCTGAGAATAATTATTTAATTAATTAAATAATTAATTTAATTCAACATTCAAATTAAGAGATTAAATAAATAAGAATTTATTTAATTTGATTGAAGAAAAGATTTAGTGAATAATTAAATAATTTAAAAGATTATTTAATTATAGTTGAAATGTAACAAAGATAAATTAAATAATAATTTTATTTAATTTAAGGAAAGGGATTAATTCAATTAGTGACACAATTAAATAAATGATATTTATTTAATTAATCAAGTTTAAACAATCATAGAATAATCTAATTAAATAATTACAATTATTTAATTAAGAGATAGAAAATGACTTTAGAAATATAATTAAATAATTAAGATTATTTAATTATGACAATGACAATGGTGAATGATGAAGAAATTGAAGTTGCGGGCCTAGACCAATTTCTTAGTGTCTACAAAATCCATCTCATATGGTGATTTGACCCTCAAATATCTCCATGTATCCCTATATTTTTTGCAATTTTGTCCTTTTATGTTCTACATGGCATCTGCTCTAATGGTTCTCCAAAGGAATATGCTCTTAAAATTAGGGCCTTATTAAGTAATCACCCACTCCCTCATCATTGTTGTAGCAGAAAATATCTTCATCAACAACGAAATAAATATTTGATCTTCTAGTGGGTTGTTTCTTTTGTCTTCTATGAGGCAATTTTGGTTTTTGTATTTTTCTAGGGACATGATTGTCAAATGAATATGTGACATTTTTCCATGGCCTGAAGCTTATTTTTTCCCTTATTTATATAAAAGGGAGTTTAGATCCATTTTTTTAGGATCTTGGAAATTTTGAAAGCAAAGAATCTATATTCTAGTCTATACATGTCTGGTCTAGGTTTTCATAAGAAAAGGATGTTAATTAATTATTAATTTTGTTTGAAAACACCATCTCTGTATATCAATATACATTGACAAATTTTCAATCCATTATCTCCTAAAATATATACTCCTTCTCATTTATGAATATAAATTATTCAAAAATAATTTATATTCATCTTTTCAAGGTTTTTACAATTAAATATTTCTTTTATAGCTTCTATTCAATGAGTAGAGTAATTTTCTATATAAGAAATATATATTTTTTTAATGTATGCAAGGATTGTTAAGTAGAGTTGGTTGTAAATTCTAAGAGTAGAAGTGTAAAATGTTGGTTATTTTTTGAGAACCAAACTTAATCTCAGTCATTATCTATGAGTTTTCCACAATTCAATGGTCAATAAAGGTGAGGATTGGCCAACAAACAGCTAGAGGCCTACTAGGCTTCTACCTCTACACTTCAAGCTCTATGAGACCCATGAGGGTAATCTTGACAATGTTTAGATGACACTCATGTGCCATTTTATCATGAAAATTATTCCAAACAAATGCACTCCTATAAGCATCAAAACCTCTCCTCCATGTCAAACAAAATTTTCCATGTCAGCATACAAGACAAAAAATCCAAATTGGGACTCTTTTTGCAATGGTTCATCATCTTCATAATCAGAGTATGCAAGTCACCCTTGTGATTTTGTTGAAACTAGAGAATTTTTCTCGCCATCATCAAATTATTTCTATCCTCAAATATTTGACAACCTTTTCCTCAACTAAAAACTTGGCACCACAGTAAAACACCTTTGAGATAGAAAAAACCAAGAGAGATTGTTGTAGAGGGTCCCAACGTGATCCCATAGCCTAAGATATAGATTTTGTACGCATCATGATTTATGAGTAATAGATTGTCAAAGATTGCAACTATTTTGCACTTTGGACTCTTAACGGATCAATCCTATTGAACATATCTTGGAGTGATTCTAAGTGTTTGGTTGTAAAATTGGACCATTCCTAATGTAAACATACCCATTTGAATGTGTTGCAATTGTAAGTTTAGTCATACGAGTTGCAGAATGAAAGTTGCACCACTTTGCAACTTTACACTGCTTGCATTTGACAACTTTTTCCTCAACTAAAAACTTGCCACCACTGTTGAGATAAAAAAAATGGGAGAGGTTATTGTAGAGGGTCCTAATGCGATCTTGTAGCCTTAGACAGAGAGTTTCGTAAGTGCCATGGTTTCTGAGTAATAGCCCATCAAAGATTGCTTCATTTCTATACTTTGGACTTTTAAGGGATTAAACCAGTTGAACATAGCTCAAAGCGATTCGACATAATGAGGTGTGAAAAAGGACCATGCCTTGTGGAAATGTACCCATCCAGACCTATTAGAATAGTTGGTTTGGTCATACAAGTTGCAAAATGAAAGTTGCACCACTTTGAAACTTTACACTACTAGCATTTGACAAATTTTTCCTCAACTGAAAACTCATCACCATAGGAAAATTCCTATGAGATAGAGGGTCCCAATGCAATCTTGTAGCCTCATATAGAGAGTTTGTAAGAATCACAGTTTTAGATTAATATCACATCAAAGATTGCTTCCTTTTTGCACTTTGGACTCTTAAGGGATCGAATTAGTTGAATGTAGCTCAGAGTGATTCCACATGTTTGGGTGAAAATGAAGACCATTCCTATCATAAATGTCCCCATTTAGAAATGTTGGAACAGTATTTTTGGTCATACAAGTTGCATAATGAAAGTTACACCACTTCGCAACTTTACACTACTTGCATTGAAAACTTTTTCCTCAACTAAAAACTCATTACCATAGGAAAACACCTCTGAGATAGAAAAAACTAAGAGAGGTTATTTTAGAGGGTCCCAATGCAATCTTGTATCCTTAGATGGAGAGTTTTTAAGCATCATGGTTTCTAAGTAATAGCCCATCAAAGATTGTTGCCTTTTTGCACTTTGGACTCTAAAGGGATCGAGCCAGTTGAATGTAGCTTGGACTGATTCGATGTGTTTTGGTGCAAAAGAGGACCATTCCCAATGTAAATGTACTTATCTAGATGTGTTGGAATAGTCAGTTTGGTCATACAAATTGTAGAACAAAATTTGCACCACTTTGTAACTTTACACTATTTGCATTTGACAACATTTTCATCAACTGAAAACTCGTCACCACAAGAAAATGTCTCCAAGATAGGAAAAATTTGAGAGAGGTTATTATAGAGGGTCCCAACGCGATCTTATAGCCTTAGAAGGATATTTTATAAGTGTTACAGTTTTTGAGTAATAGCCCGTCAAATATTTATGTCTTTTTGCACTTTAGACTCTTAAGGGATATTGCCAATCCAATGTAGCTTGAATTGTTTCAGCATGTTTAGGTTTGAAACATGACCATTCCTAGCCTAAACATATCCATCCAGACACGTTGGAACTATTTTTAGAGTGGAATAACCTCTTTTTCATTGGCAATAAAATATTCTTCTTATCTTTTCATTCCTTTTCTAAGTGGTTAATTTTAGTCTTCAATTGTTTTGCTTGAATTTCAACACTTAGGACAACAACATCCCTTTATTTGATAGAGTTTTCAATGCATAGGAAAAAAATTCATTTGTTCAAATCCACCTTAAGCATTATCTCTCACTTTCTTTTCCTGCACAAATTCTTACCAAATACAAAACCTCAATTATGTTAGGTTGAATGGCATATATGACAATAATTGTGATATAACAAGTTTGGTGTGGGTCAAGGTTGAATGACATATATGACAAAATCATATGAGTGTTATTTCTTTTGTGTGAAGTGTGCATTATGACTAGTGTGCATCAAGCCCATATGGTATGCCTACTTTTCTCATTCATGCATTATGGTTAGCAACATTCATTGTTGTGCATTATGATAATACAAATTGCTTATGGAAGGTCAAATAACATGCATGTCATGGAGTTGTATTTGGTTTGTTTAATGGTTGTATCACACTCATTTGGTTTTTTTTAATGGTTGCATCATGGTTGAGTGATGTCTTAATTTTTTACCATGATTATTGTATAGATTTCACATGAACAATCTAATGAACATGTAACTTGTTCAGTTGTAAGGACTTTATTTTAAGGTTGCATCAAACCCCTATGGTTGAAAGATAACGATTCTTATTCATGATGATTTTATACCTTTTACATGTTATTAATATTGAATGAACATTGAGTGACATTGATTTTTATCAAGATGATTATATTATTTTTGAATGAACACTATAATGGCATATATTTCATTAAGTTGTATCCATTTGTTTGAATTTTTTAATCAATCAAAAAAATAAATGCCATAACACTATCATAAGTTGCTCTTTTCATCTTTTTTGCTTTGTCTATGAGACCACAATTCTTTGAGGCATATTTTCAAACATTTATTCTCAAAAAATATTATGCAATGCTTCTCATACCATTTTTCATTAATTTTAACTTATTTTGAAATAAAAATCAGCTACCCACTTCACTACAGGAGTTTGAAAAAAAAATGTCAAATATAAATTAATTCAAGAGAGCTTGAAACATTTGTATTCTCAAATTGACTATTTGATCAAAAATCTTTGGTAAACATGTATGAAAAATATATTACAATAGAAAAGGTAGTGAATTGTTTGAAAAAATTCCTCACAGAAATGTGGTCTCATGGAATGTATTGTATGTGAGCCTTAATCTCAATGAACTCTAACATAGATGGATTACCAATTGTAATTCATAAGTTCTATTAAAATACAATTTCATTAAATCATTCTAAGATAATTATACATTCCATTTTGATAATTCAAAGTAGAAAGACATGCAAACAAGGGACCATTGAAATACATATCAAACCCTAAATACATATCAATCTATATCAAATCCTAACCCTATGTTGGACCATTGAAATTGAGCCTCCTTAAAGAACTTAGTTTCTCTAAAGCTTCCTACACAATAACAATTCAAACCAAAAATTAGATTAATTATGTGAATGGTTGACAATATATACTAGTAAATAGAAACTTATATACTATCATTCATAAATTATGAATTTAACATCAAAATCACAATACGTGTACTATATTATATCAACAATGCAATTCTTGTTTACCTCAAGTATTTCTCTATTTTCTACAAGATGTTATGCATTTGATTGTCCCTTAGGATGATCAAGAGTCCTCGTATAAAGAAATGGTCCCACACTAATCACCGTATTGAATCGGGCACATGACTATATCAAGTAAAATAAAAATGATACTAATTAACATATAATTGTTGAAAAATAATCATATTTACTAAACATATATCTACTCCTATCTAAATGTAAATATCTACAATATAAAATAAGCACATACCTACTATGATGCTTCTACACTAGGTGGGCTCATGGTGGATGAAGCAGCTAAAATTTTTTCCTATTAAAAAATGACAATAATGTAACACAATTTAAATGCACATGCACATATAATCATAATGTCAAGAATATAACAAAAACATATACTTGTTGTGCAACTTCTTCCAATGGGTCAAGCTCAATCAACATAGCTGTAAAAGAACCAGGTTGCTGCATAAAAAGACAAGATTACATTAGAGTATCAATCTATGTAGTACATGTATTTAAACATAGTAGATTTAAAAAATTAACATGTAAATAACAATTTAAATGATACTGTATATTGAGTCCCTAAGCCAAATGAAATGGCTGATTTTGTATCCTCCTACACTTGGGAAATTTGGTCCTCTATTAGCAATTGTTAAAGATTCCAGCACATAAACGTATATTAGTACAAATATCTCTTATAAAATAGGAAAGAATTTAGATAAAACACACTATGAAATTACTTTAAGTCTTACCGGTGCTCCCACATCATCCTTGGTAGCCGATGTCTCTCCTGGAAATGGTCCCTTCCATGCTTTATCAACTCCTACATCTCACATATCCTAGACCTCATAGTTGGATGCGTCCATTGGAGCCTCAATGGACTGTCAAAGAGGACCCAAACATAAATTGTTGCATGTCATGCGGTAATGGGGCACATAATTATGCACCGAAGAGGATGGCATACTAGTTGCAGCTGATGCAATAGGTGCATCACCATTGTGCTAGGATGTATCAGGTGCATCGCCATCATGATGGGATGCACCATCATACGACTACACAACATGATGGCTATACATGACCAAATGATCACTCAATGAATGTAAGGAAAAAATGATCTGACTCCCTACATCTAAAGCAATCCTAGGGTAAGGTACTACATCCAAGACAACAATAGGTGAAGAAGGAAGAAATGGGGTGACTCAATGTGCTCTAGGCCTATCCTATGGAATCCCTCTACCAACACCCTAGAAATCTCACATTTCAAAGTAATTGATATGCTTCCGTAGGGAAAAATCGACATATAATTTTTGGAGAAAATATTAAGGGATTTCAAGATTATTGTTGGGTGGTTTATCAAAAACCATCCATCAACATCTCCATTAATTATTTAATATGCCTCTATCTGTACACCATTTAATTGAAAATTTTGGCTTCTACACATTTATGGGTTGTCCTATTTTGTGATTGATGAATAATTGGGCTAATTGGCCTTTGTCAATATCAAGTGCCCTCACGTCATCATATGATAACCCATTGGCATAAAATTTCCTTTGTTCCTCTCACCACTGTGCAAACCTATTGTGTTGTGTTACAAAAGTTTCAACATTTGAAATGATTGTTTCTAAAGTGTTTTTCATATCTAATAGCTCAAGGAGTGTATCATAAATTCGACATACATTTCTCAGTTGATCTAAATTTCTATGAATAGATTCATGTATTGTTGGCACATTTTGCTTTGGAAACAATGGTCACGAAGGAGAATTTGGAGGGTTTTCATGTTGAGCGGGATTGGAATCAACCATTGTAATCTTGTTAATTGTTAAAAAAAATTAAAATTAACAATCATTGTAATGCAACAAAAAACCTATTCAAAATCCTATTTTTGACTAAAATTCACAAAAAATAAATGAAAAACTAATATAAATTAAAGAAAAACATTAAAATTCGTAAATACCTTTGAAATGTGATTGATTTGAGCAAAAAATTTGGCTCTCAAACAAATATCTGAGTGGTTGAATGCAAAAACCATGTGCAGCTATTTAGGAGATTGTGGAAAAAATAAGCATTCAATTTTTATTTTTTTGATTTTATGGAACAAGAAATAGATATTTATTTTGAAACGAATATCTATTTCCTTTATGAAGTTTTTTAATAATTGGTCCGGTCCAAGACCCAACCACTATACATATGCAATTTTTTGTTAATCATATATTATAGTATAAAATTATATTATATAATATATAATATATTATATTATGTATAATATGGTAGGGATAGAAGACATATATCTAATAGTTAAATGCAAATTTGATAAATAAAATAGAGTAATAAAACACACAAAAAATTATAGCAAAAACAAGACAACAAAGAGAATTTAACACGGTTCACCCAATCTGAGCTGCATCCACAAAATTTTAGTCATCCAATTATTTTATTATCCAATGAAAAACTTATTACAATCTCACAAATAATGCCATATTGCAACTCCCATCCCAACCACTTATAACAAGATTTTTAGAAGCTTCCAAAATTAGGGTTTTACAAAGTCAGTTGTTTCTTTCTTTTTTCCTGACAATGTGAAAAAATGGGAAAAAAATTTCTTGGGGGCTACCACCCCTGAACCTTCGCCTAGGGCTTGGCCCAACGCTGAACCCTAGCGAGGATACATAAAGAGTGTACAATATACCATGATTAGTCACCACATACCAACAATCTCCCACTTGGAGACTGATCAGACTCCACACCAAAATAATCTCCCACTTGGAGACTGATCCTTGATGACACTTTTGCACTTACAACTCCCACTAGAAATAAGCACCTTAGACCCTACTGCTTTGTTATAGTTGAATTCAACCTTGAAGGCCAACTAAATCTAAAGAGGAACTTATCTTCTCCCTTGTCACCACCTTTGTAAACATATCCACTGGATTGGCATCGATATGTATCTTTTCCAACTTTACCTTTCCATCCTCCAACACTGACTGAATGAAATTATATCTCAACTATATGTGTTTGTTTTTAGAGTGCAAGGTATATTTTTTTGCAAGATTTATAACACTTTGGCTATCTGTAAACAATTAATTTTCAGCTTGTTGTTTTCCCAACTCTTCCATGAAAATTTGTAGCCATATCATCTCCTTTTCTACCTCTGTTGCAACAACATACTATGCCTTCGTGGTGGATAAAGCAACCACCTTTTGCAACTAAGAAATCAAACTCACTGTTGTCCCACCAACTGTAAATACATAACCTATGGTACTCTGTCTGGTATCAATATCCCCTACCAAATCTGAGTCAAAATAGCCTTTTAAATTAGTATTAGAGCCCCCAAAACATAAATATTTATTGGATGTAACTATCAAATACCTAAGAATCCATTTTACTCATATACCTACTAACAACTCTTACAACATGTGTAATATCTGGTCTTGTGCATACCATGACATACATTAAACTACCTATAGCTGAAGCATGGGACATTTTTTCTTCCCCCTCTTGTGTCTTTGCTCACATATGCTTAGTCAATTTAACATGATTGGGCAAAGGTGTGTTGACAACTTTTTCATTCTCCATATGAAATCTCCGCAACACCTTTTCAACATAATTAGCCTAAAATAAAAATATTTTTCTATTTTTCCTCTCTTATAATCTTCATACCAAGGATTTTCTTTTTTGTCCCTAAATCCTTCACATCAAATGAATTTGCTAACTATTGTTTTAATTACTTTATGTGATTCATGTTAGACCCTGCTACAAGCATATAATCAACATATAAACATAAAATAATGTAGCTATAATCATCTATCCTCTTAAAATAAACACAATGGTTTGAATTACATTGACTATAGCCATGCTCAACCATAAAGCTATCAAATTTAATATACCATTACCAAGGTGCTTGCTTCAATTCATATAAACTTTTCTTCAATCTGCACACTAGTTTCTCCTTACCTTTGACCTCAAATCCTTGTGGTTGTTCCATATATATTTCCTCTTCCAAATCACCATAGAGAAAGGTTGTTTTAACATCAAGCTATTCTAAATGCAAATCTTCAGTAGCCACAATACTTAAAATAGTACGAATAGAAGTCATTTTAACAACTAGAGAAAAGATTTCATCAAAATCAATACCCTTTTTCTGTGCAAATCCCTTTACAACTAATATTGGTTTAAATCTTTTCTTACCTCTATCCTCCTCTTTTAGCCTATAAACTCATTTGTTTGGTAAAGCCTTTTTTCTTGCAGGAAACTTGCATAATTCCAAAAATTTATTTTTTAGCAAGGAGTACATTTATTCTTCCATTCCATGCTCCCACTGAACCTTGGTATCCACGTGCATAGCTTCATCATAACATTCTGGTTCACCAGCATCAATTAATAAAATAGAATACAAAGAGGGAGAAAATATTTTTAGAGTTCTACTTATCCTTGAAGATCATCTAACATTCACTAGAGTTTGTGGTATTTGTTGTTGTTGTTGCAGAGCATGAGGAACCACTAGAACATCATTGTTTGGTGTATCATCTAGCACTACATAATCATTTTTTTTCTTCTCATGTTATTGTAACTGATCTTTGTACAACACTTTCTCATTGAATATGGCATCCCTGCTTCTCACAATTTTTTATTTTAAAAATACCAAAGCCTATATCCAAATTCATCAATGCCATATCAAACAACTATACATTTCTTTGATTTTACATCAAGCTTGGTTCAATTTTTAGAATTTACATGTGCAAATGCTTCACAACCGAAGGTCTTGACAAAAGAATAATTCACCTTCTTACTTGTCCATGCTTCCTCTGGAATACCACAACCCAAAGGATTAGAGAGACCTCTATTGATTAAATAAAAAATAGTGTTTACAACCTCTGCCCACATGTTTAAAGGCAGCCCAACATGAAATCTCATAGTCCGTGCATGCTCCATTATTGTTTTGTTCATGTGCTCAACCACTCCATTTTCCTATGGAGTTCTTGCAACCAATTTTTGTCTATAAATACCATTAGAAGAACAATAATCTTCAAAATATTTGCTACAATGCTCACCACCATTCTTAGATATGAGACATTTTATCTTTTTACCTTTCTCATTCTCAACCAAGCTTCTCCATTTCTTAGAAGTTTCAAATACCTCAAATTTATGCCTAAAGAAATAAAACCATACCTTCCTTGTTGCATCATCAATAAAAGTGGCATAATACCGAGAGCCGCTGAGAGAAGATACTTGAGCTGGTCCCCATACATCCATATGCACAAGCTCCAATTTCTCATATTTCTTTTGCTTCCCATCCTTGAGAAAACTAACCCTCTTTTGTTTGTCATACACATAACTTTCATAGAAATCCATATTAACACATTTCAGACTTGGTAAAACATTCTTTGAATGAATTACTTTCATACCTTTTTCACTCATATGCCTAAGTCTATTATGCCATAGTGTTGATTCAAAATCCACAATAACTATCTAATTTTTTGTCTGTTGAACTGTAGCAACTATTCCTGAACATTGATTTTTATTTGCAATAGCTAAAGTAGAAGGAACAGTATGACCTATACAAATATATAAGGTGCCTACTTTCACACCTTTTTCTACCACTAAGGCACCTTTTGTAACCTTCCATTTTTTATCACTAAATGTAACAACACAACCTTCATCATCTAGTTGCTTTGCTGAATTTCTTTTTAAAAAAGCTTTGGAACATGCCCTACCTCATGTAGTAGCCAACGATTCCCATTCTGCAACTTAATCTTGATTTTTCCCTTTCCAACAATCTAATAGGGTTCATTATCTCCTCAATAAACTAGCCCAAAATTCCCTTGGACATAATCAAGAAAATAACTTCTATGGGGCATAGCATGAAATGAAGCCCCTGAATCTAACACCCAAGAATAATCAACATTATCAAAGGAAAGAATCAAAGCATCCTCATCAAATTTATTACTTACCACATTTTCCTCTTTATTTCCTTCCTTTTTTTCCCCTTCTTTATTTTTTCGAGACCAATAATCTTTCTTTAAATGATTTGGCTTACCACAGTACCATCAATTCCTCTTGTCTCTAGATTGGGACCTTTTTTCCTTTGATTTTCCTTGTGACTTCCCACGACTTCTAGAATTGTTTCCTCTCTCCTTTTTTTTTCCTTTACTTTTTGCATTCAAAACACTGCCTGATGTAGATCTTTCATCTAAGCCTTTCCTATTAATTTCCTCACTCAAAATAACACCAACAACATTATCAAATTTCAATGTATTTGAACCAGAAACATAATTGCTAACAACCATTACCAAGCTATTCCAGCTTTTAGGAAAATAACAAAGAATCAAAAGAGCCCTAACTTCTTCATCAAATTTTATATTTACAAAAGTTAATTGACTGGTAACCGTATTAAACTCATTTAAATGATAAGCAACTGACCCACCTTCTACCATTTTCATATTAAATAAATGCTTCATAAGAAATACGTTATTCAAAGTGGAAGGCTTTTCATATAACTTCTCCAGGGTTTCCATCAACTCTTGAGTTGTCTTTACTCTTATAATATTGAATGCCACCAATTGTGCTAGGCATAAAAGAATGGCTCCTAGTGTCTTTCTGTCTAGAAGATTCCAATCCTCATCACTCATTGTTGCTAGTTTCTTGGCTATTCCTTCCAACGGCCTCCATAAATCCTTATGATAGAGATAAGCCGTCATCTGCATTTTTCATAACTAATAGTTCTTCCCATTGAGTTTATCTACCTTCAATTTATCCTCATCCGCCATTTCTCCCACTTAACCATGATGAGACTCCCACTCAACCGTGAGACTTTCCTACAAAAGATAATCAAGCACAACCCACTTTGATACCACTTGTTAGGGATAAAAGGCAAATATCTAATGGTTAAATGCAGATTTTATTAATAAAATAGATAAATAAAACACACAGAAAATTACAATAGAAATAAGACAACACAAAGAATTTAACGTGGTTCACCCAATCCAGGTTACATCCACAAAATTGTAGACATCCAATGATCATATTATCTGGTGCAAAACTTATTACAATCACACGAATAATGCCATACTACAACTCCTATCCCAACCGCTTATAACAAGATTTTTAGAAACTTCTAGAATTAGGGTTTTACAAAGTCGACTTTTCTTTCTTTTTCAATGATTTTTCCTTTTCAGTGACAATGCAAAAAAAGGGAAAACAAAATTCTCGAGGGATGCCACCCCTAGGTCCCCACCTGAGACCCAACCTAGTCTTGGACCCTGGCAAGGATACAGGAAGAGTGTACAGTATAGCATGATCAGTCCCCACATACCAACATGATATATATTATATAATGTATAATATATATTATTATATTTAATATAAAATAATATTATATTATATTATAATGTAATATAATATAATATTATAATATAATACAAGATATAATATTATATTATATTATAATATAATATAATATTATATTATATTATATTATATTATAAGATAATATAATATAATATTATTAAATAATATAATATTATATTATATTATATAATAATATTTTTTTGGTAGGTAAATGCTTTTGATTGGAGCTATGAACCAGTGAGGCCACATCTGGGGGACCTCATCCCTGGTATTCTCTCTAGATCTCCTCCCTCCTTCTCATTACCACCTTCAAACCTCCTCCCTCTGCCTCCTCTTACTCCTCTCCCCCTCCCCTTTCTCCCTACATCAACGTGTATTCCCACCATCCACCAAGGGATTGAAACCTTAGGCAATTCATCTACTACCCTTGCAACTTAACTGTTGCACTATGGAGTCAACCCCTATATTATTATATAATAATATAATTAATATATTGTAATATTATATTATTATATAATATAATATAATATTACATAATCCTATTTATAATTGTGACCAATGACATAGTATAGGTTAACTACACTTGATCCATAAGGATTTGAAACATACTTAAGCCACTAAGCATCAATCCCAATAAGATATTCCATGTAAACAAAGTGAAGAAGCCATTAAAACTAACATATTAAAACATGAAATATTAACAAACATCTATTCTAAGACATTGAAACTTATCCTATTGGTGGAGTGGTGTTGCATTGATGTAGAATGACATCCCTTTCCCAATCCATTGGATAATATGAGCCTTTCCAGTCAATTTTATTGATTAAAATTGATTGAAACGGATAAAAAGATGAATGAAAGCATGATTAAAGCTAGGTTAACATAGTGAAAGCTAAAATAATGGATGTAAATGTATGTAATCTATGCTAAATGTATGCAAGCTTCGAAAGATTAAAGCCCTAGTTTCAAAATATACTAAATGGATTTAATTAAGTTACCATGGAATCCATTAATGGATAATCTAAGCTAATAATGTATGCAAATTAATCTAAATTCCTTTTAAAACATAAAGCATGGATGCAAGATGAGAGTGATATTCATTAGCATAAGTTTTCTCTGAAAAGGTGGATCCCTATTCAATATATGCAAGGCCTATTTATAGAATAGGCAAAATGAAGTCGATGGTCAAGATTGAAAGAATCAATCAATGGTCAGGATGGAAAGAAGATATATGCATGGATCATGGATTCCCATCAAGGGTTGAAAATACAAGATGATATTTAATCAAGGGCTCACAATCATGCAAAGAAGCACACTTTCAAAACTTGGACAACAAGTTTGATGAAAGTTTGTTACAATGAAGAAAATTCTTTTTTTCAAATGAGTGAAGAGGGAAAGAATATTCTATGCGAATATTCCCTTTTTTGGAGGAATGTGCAAAGGAGGAATATTCTCAAGGAATATTCCCTTTCCAATGGGAGAATTAGAATTAATTAGTAATTTGATAATTAAAACAAATTTTCAATTATGCAAATTAGGGGAATTTACTATATTTATTAAATAATGAACTTATTTAATGAAAAGGGGTCAAAATGACATTTAATTAAATAATTAAGATTATTTAAATTAAATGAGAGGATTCAAGGTGTTAAATTAAATATTTTGATTTATCCAATTTAATAGGATGAAAGGTTAGCATGAAAGGGGTAGGAATTAACCTAATTAGATCAATCAACTTAATAGATAAAAATAATGTGAGCAATTAAATAGCTAGGCTAATTTTTATCAACCAGGTGAAAAGATGATGGATTTTAGGATGAAATGATGTTAGTATATCATATTCGAGTGTGTGATATCATTAAGGACATTTTTAAGTGTCTACATTTTTCCCCTCTTTGAAGTGAGGTACTTGTTACGTTGGTTCAAAGACTAACACTTTTCAGATTAAAATTGCTACGCAGATCAAAAACTGGAAAAAAAATGATTTTTTTTTGGATTCCCCACTACTGCCCCAGTGGAAGGAATTAAGCTAGTTCCTTAACCCCTCGAGAGATCGGATAAAAATTTTGAATTTTGGGTTGATCTCTCAATAAAGGTAAAGTATAGATTTAGGTGCCAAAACATACCCCAAGATGTAAAAAAAATGGCTCAAAATAGGTCATGAAGCATGAAAATAGGTAAAACAAATCAAAACCCTAGCTTTTAGCTCAAATTAGGGAAAAAACCCTAATTTTCTGCTTAAATATGTGAAAAGGTTGCTGTGAATCCTTGAGTTTATCCTATTTTAAAGATGCAAAGCAACTAAAATGTAACACAAAACACAAGGAACACCTCAAAATATTAGTGTAAGGAATTGTTAACACAAAGAAAATAGATGAAATAATGCAATTACTTATACCTTATCCATGTTCATGAATCCCTTAGTTGGCCCTTGATGTTTAAAATCCTTGTGTTCTCCTTGGATGGCTATGCAAGATGAGCAATGTGTGATAGAATGCAATGCTAATGGCTAGAATGACTTAACTAAGGGAGAGGAAATGCTTGTGAATTAAGTGCTCAAAATGATAGCATGTGGGTGTAAAAAATACTAAGTATTGAAAACACCTAGGAAGAGGGGTATTTATAAAGGAATTTGAATTCTCTAGAGAATTCAATGGTTGAGATTAAGCCACCAAGGCCGAGATGAAGGGCTATGGTGAGTTGAGGAATCAGAAGCCCTCACATCTTGACATGTGGAAGGTGAAGTGGCCTAGGATGAAATGATGTGTAAGTGAGGTGGAAGAAGGGTACATGATGTGGAGGAAGGAAAATTACCTCGCAAGTACCTTGGGGGATGAGAAGATTTCCTGAAAAAGGAACTTCTTGTCCCCAAGTGAGAATGAAAGTGACATAAATTGAGGAATTTTGGAATTCCTCAAAAATCTCCATGGGAAATGAGAAAATGGCTGGAGAAATAAATGTGAATTAAAAATTCACATGCTTGGGAGAATCTAGTGGATAAGAGAGGGTCTCCAAAAAGGTGGCAGTTGTCACATGTGAGTAAGGTGAGAAGTCAAATGTTCTAGAAGTTGTATGGGGATAAGGCAAGCCTTGGAAGAATAAAATGTGAATTAAAAATTCACATGGGGAAGAGAGGGACTTAGGGTGAATAAATGTGAATTAAAAATTCACATGGGAAAGAGGGTCAATGCTAAGAAAGGCAAATGAAAAGGTTGACTAAAAAGGCATGCTAAATGTGGCTAAAGACTTTGATTAGGTTGTGCAAACACATGATTAAGAAACTTAATGAAAGATTAGAAGCAAGTGGGAGATAATGGAGGATGTGGCATTAATCCATGATTAGGGGCATGCACATCCTAATCATGAATTAATTAAATTAATCTAGATTAGAAGAGGATTATGGAGGATGTGACAAGGAGAGAGAAAAATAAGGAACTTAAAATTCATTTAATTAAAAGAGGTCAAATGAGTAAATTAAATAAATTGATATATTTATTTAATCTAGAGAGGAAAAGGTGTATTGTAAAGTATTTAATTGTTAAATTAAAATCTTTAGGGTCTTTAGGAAAAAGGTGCAATACTAATTAAATAAATTAATATTGAAGAAATTGACAAATAAAAAGGTGAATTTGATTGTGTGGGAGTGATCAAATTTAGATGTCTACATTTTTCCCCTCTTCGAAATATTATTAGAATAACAGTATTTTGAAGAAAATTAAAATTTAGATGATGAAGAAAGTGATAGGACTCGATGCCCTAGCATGAAATAGGTTGAATGGGCTGCCCAAGTAGAGGGAAAAAAGGAGGGAGATGCCCTAGTGACTGCCACGAAGGGATGGAGGAAAGATACTAGGGTATGCCCCCTCGAGAGGGTAGTTAGGGAAGAAAAGGGGCCTTGGGAAACTTCTCAATAGGAAGAAACAAAAGGTACCATTGGATAGAGCTCAAAAAACTAAGCAACTTTGGTTTTTGAATGGAGTCGATTGGACACACGGTGTGCAAATGGTGGCCCCGAGAAGTTAGCGAAGCCCAAGGCATATCCGCCCCAGCGCGGGCTGGGTTGTATCCACCTTAGTACAAGGTGTATCCACCTTGGCGTGGGTTGGGTTGTATTCACCTCAACCTGAGGTGTATCCGCCTTGGCGCGGGGTTGGGCATATTTGCCCCGACCTAGGGAATATCCACCCCGGTGTGAGCTGGGACGTATTCGCCCCAACCTAAGGCATATCCACCCTAGTGCAGGTTGGGGCACATCCAACCCGACATGGGCTGGGGCATATCCGCATTGCGGGAAGGGGCACATCGACCCCACTGTAGGGCGGGTCCACCCCGATAAGGGCGAAATTGGGAGGGGAGAGGAAAAATAAACTAATAGAGAAGGAAAAAAGATGTCTCGGGGATAGGAATAAAGTGATCTAATAGTCAGGTGAATATAGATGAAATTTTTTTGATAGGTGCAGGGTGGATGGATAGTACAAAGTTGCAGTTATTATTTTTAGAGTCATGTATTGATATTTCATTTTATGATTTTGTATATGATGGACATGTACTTTGATTCCATTGATAAACATTATTATGTGATGGATGTGCGATGGAATTTTTGGATTTTGATATATTTATATGATATGTGATAGCCCTTATTGACACCATGTTCATGTGTTGGATGGATGATTTGATATATGCATATGTTTTATCTATGATGGCTTATGTGGATGCTTATTTGATATTTGACATGTATGTATATGTTTATGATGGCTTATGTGGATGTTTATATGAATGTTATATATGTGCAGGATGTAATGTATTATGACTTTATCTATGATGAATCTAACACTTTATGATGCAGGTGGCAATGTATGTATGAATAGTAGAATGAAACTAATATGTGTGGATCTAAAAATGATAATGCACCTGTAATGGATTTAAAGTTGTAATGAATTAATAAGGTGAATGGTAAATTATGAAGGGTAATAACACATTATCATAAATTTCAATAAGGACTTTACATGATAAGGGGGGTAGATGTAGGTGTAGTGAAAGTGGAAAATGGGTGTGATTTTGCACCTGTCAATAACCCTTAGTATCCTGAGAAGAATGGGATATAGGGGGTAAAGTATTTACACAACCA
The DNA here is from genome assembly GCA_007258455.2 of Sequoia sempervirens. Taxonomy (NCBI): domain Eukaryota; kingdom Viridiplantae; phylum Streptophyta; class Pinopsida; order Cupressales; family Cupressaceae; genus Sequoia; species Sequoia sempervirens. The sequence goes on from VDFB02105785.1 coordinate 558,701,473, forward strand.
AAATCATAGGGTGAATGCAATTCAACCGTAATGAACATGAATGCAATCCTAATATGATTTTCCATCTTTGGAGCACTAATTTTTGCTTTAGTATAGGACACCAAGTGCCAGGGTATAGGAAACCAAGGCAAGTTAGCATCTAATGCATGAAACAAACGCACAAACAAGAAGGCTATCCCAACACCCCAAAGTGATGAATACTTGGGTCATGCCAGACATTGGGATAACCACAAGCACAAAGGGATGTCCCAACATAACACAAGATCACATGGGTCTTGGTGGATACTATGCGAGACAGCCCAAAAAACAACAACAATAAAAGATCAAGATATGTCCCTATCTGAGTTAGCCAAAAAACACCATAATATGAAAGATCATGGAAGCCTTAACTAACTATAATAAGGAGATCAAATGATAAAAAAAAACCAAAAGCATCAAAAGATCATAATCAATGTCAAAAGTCCTTTTCCATAGGATCAAGAGGATGGATGGGATTGATGAGGTCTATTAGGAAGGATGTATCTTGTTCAAACCAAAGATGGATACTACACTAAAATGACCCAAATGACACTGAATATCTAATACTAACTAGATATCTCGATACTGGAGAATCTTGTTTGTTAAGAACCAACTAGATAGGGGCATACTTGACAACATGACATAAGACACTAGACATGAAACATGAGACTAACACACCCTATAGACCTAGGGGCTCAGGGGCTAATCATAGATTAGCCTTACCTATGTGAAAGTGCACAACCCTTGTAGTTCAGGAAAAGACTGTGGATAAAGAAAAAAGAGGACAATGGTGACTGATGATGAATAACATAAGACATGACAAACAAATGCCCCGAGGGAGGATCAAATGATCAACCTTTCCTACATGAAAGAACAGGTGCAATGTAGTTCGGAAAATACAAATGAAAACTGACCATGGATAAAAGAAAAAAGGGACCAATGGAGACAAATGTGGAGGACCAAAACAGGTTGGTCCAAAATGCCCCAAGGGCAGATCAAATGATCAGCCTTGCCTACATGAAAGTGTAGGGGCAATGTACTTTGACTAAGACCAAAAAGGATTGACAAGACAAGACAAGGACTAGGTGAGACCAACACGACGGATGATCCTAGATGATGACACCAATCAACTGATAAACGATAAAAAAAATAAGCTTAGTTTAGGATAAAAAGCTCAAGATGATAGATAGCCCATGTGAATTATCTAATGCTCAACAAAAATATACCAAGCGGCCAAGGATGGGATGGAAGAGGGGATTAGGATAAGATGGAGGCATCCATAAAATACTGAGGACACAAGGTAGATAATGATTAAGCCCACTACAGATGACTCTTGTTAACAATTTTCACCACTCATACTTATCCAAGGTGCCACTAAGGGTGGTTTTCACCATATTAGGATGATTTTATTTCTCTTTACTATTTTTTGATTTTTTTGATTTTTTAATTTTTTTTGTATTTTTGATAATTTTTGTGTAGATAGGGTCACTAAGCGGACTCAAGTATAGAACCTTTTCAGATGCATTATGTTAATAGGCTCTTCGAGGGGGTCTCCTTCAAGAGTGGTCAATCTGTATGCCCTAGATCCATACTTTGTGGTGATGATATAGGGACCTAACCAGTTTGCTTCAAACTTTCCTTTCTTATCTCAGTCTTGCTGGGTACACTAATTTTCTTTGACTACAAGGTCACCAATATTTAATTAACAAGGGAACACCTTCTTATTGTAACTGCGTTTGATATGGTTTTGATAAGCCTAAAAATTATCATAAGCTTTTATCCGCCTTTCATCAAGTAATTCTAGCTACACCAACCTTGCAACACAGGTATCTTCCTCACTGATAAGGTTCTTCAGAGAAATTTTCAATGATGGGATCTCTACTTCAATCGATAAGATGGCTTCGGAACCATAAACAAGGGAATATAGGGTAGCGCCAGTAGGGGTATGGATGGAAGTGCGATATTCCAAAGGGCGGGATGAATGTGAAGATGCTAATCTTGACCAATGTTTTTAACAACATTTTTAAGGATTTGGATCAAAGTCTTGTTAGTAGCCTCCGCCCAACCATTACTTTGAGGATAATAGGGCATTGACCAATGGTGTTGAATATGAAAGGTGTCACAAAGTTCTTTCATGGCTTGGTTTTTGAAAGGGCTTTTTTTATCTGAGAGGATGGTAGATGGGATACTGTATCAACATATGATATGGTAGAGGATGAATTTTGAAATCTGAGTACCAGTGGTTTTTGAGAGTGGCATTGCTTCCACCCACTTATTGAAGTACTTAGTGGTGGTGATAATGAAGGTGTGGTCATCAGAGGATGGAAGGTATATCTTGTCAATCAAGTCAAAACCCCACTCAGAGAAGGGTCATGGAGTGAGAAGGGGATGAAGGTCTTATGTCGGTGCGTGAATCAGATCTACATGTTGCTAAAATGGGAGAAATTTCTTCACAAACTCACAAACATCATGTTCTAGTGTGGGCCAATAATATCTTGCTCGAAGAATCCTTTTGGTCAAGTCCATACCATTGGAGTGGGCCCCACAAACATCACTATGTACTTTCGTTAGTGTAATATGGGCTTCGTTCTTGTCTAGACACCTAAGGAGGGTTCCATCATACCCAAGATGATAAATTGTATCACTAATGATGATGTATTAGGATGAACGTTGGATAAAGGATTTACGTTGGTTTCATGTAAAATCTAGGGGCAAGGTGTTGTCATGAAGATAGGTGTAGATGTCTTGGTACCAAGAGGAAGTGGGACCCATGATGTCACACACCATTTTGGTCTCAATGATAGCATATGTTGGGACTAAGAGTTGTTCGAAGAGGAACTCACATTCTGTTTGATCCTTAGGCATGCCAATCAAAGAGCCAATTATGGCCATTGCATCAACAACTTTGTTTTGAATCTTGGGAATATGATCAAATTGGATAGAGGTGAAGGACTTCTTAAAGTTTTCAACCATGAATTTGTAGGGTAGAAGCTTCTCATCCTTTGTCAAAAATTCATTGTTAACTTGTTTGATAACTAATTGTGAATTGCCAAAAACTCTCAGTTGGGTGATATTCCATTTAATTATGATTCTTAGGCCAATAAGGAGAGCTTTGTACTTGGCTATGTTGTTAGTACATGGGAAAGCTAGTATGAATGATTTTGGGATGTAATCACCTTGAGGGGTAACAAACAAGATGCCTGACCTCAATCCATTATGTGTGTATGACCCATCAAAGTATAATTTTCACATAGTTGCTTCAGCGACTGAAAGGACCTCTTCATCAAGGAACTCTATAATCAACATGTGTGCATCAACTAGAGGAGCATCAACTAACTAATTTGCTATTATTTGTCCCTTGATAGATTTTCGATCCACATACTCTATGTTAAATTCACTTAGCAACATGACCCATTTAGTCCTCCACCTAGTCAAGATTGTTCTAGATAGAACGTACCTCAATGGATCTACTTTTGAGATTAACTTCATAGGGTAACTGAGCATATAGTGTTAGATCGTCTAGGAATAGAAAATGATGGCTAGAAAAGCTCTCTATTGAGGAATAATTAAGATGATAACCAACTAGGGTTTGACTGATGTAGTAGATTGCGCGTTCTCTGGATGATTCATCATGTTGTGCCAATAATGCCCCTAGTGCCACTGAAGTAGCAGAGATGTACAACAAAAGTGATTTCCTAGGGATCAAAGGCATGAGGATAGGAGGATGAGCCAAATATTCTTTGATCTTATCAAATCCTTGTTGATACATAGGGTACCATTTGAAAGATGTGTTCTTCAAAACTTGTGTAAACAGTTGATACTTATGAGCTAGTTGAGCTATGAATCTTCTAATGGACTACAACTTTCCCTAAAGACTTCTTAACTATTTTAGATTATGGAGTTGAGGCATGTCCATGATTTCCTTGACTTTTATTGGATCTACCTCAATATCTCTTCTAAAGACAATGAACCCCAACAATTTCCCTGATGTTACCCCAAACACACACTTTTTTGGATTTAAGCACAACTTATAGTGTTCTAAGCACTCAAAGACTTTCTGTAGGATTGAGGGGTGTTCAACTCTAGTTCTATATTTTCCTAGAAAATCATCCACATAATCTTCCATAATGATATGGATGAGGTCACAGAATAAAATAGTCATTGCTCACTAGTAAGTTGTCCCCGCATTCCTGAGACCAAAATTCATGACATTGTAGCAGAATGTTCCCTAGGGTGTGATGAAGGTTGTCTTATGTTGGTCTTCTAATGCAATTATGATTTGATTATATCTAGAAAATCCATCCATGAGGGATAATATTTCATGTCATGTTGTTAAGTCTACCAACATATTAATATTGGGTAAAGGAAAATCATCATTTGGACATGCTTTATTAAGATCTCTGAAGTCGGTACATACTCTGACATTCCCATTAGGTTTGGCTACTGGGACAATATTGGAGATCCATTCAGAATAATCAATAGGCCTTATGAATTGAGCCTCCAACAACTTCTCTAATTCATTCTTGATCAAAAGGGCAACTTGTGGATGCATCTTGTAGATTTTCTGTTTGATTGGCTTCGCATAAAGATAGGAATTTAAATGGTGTACTACCAAAGCTGGATCTAACCCTGTCATGTTGGAATATCCCCGAACAAAGTTGATATTTCCATCCTTGAGGAGCTAAACAATTTCTACATATTATTCTGATAGTGACTTGGCTACATATGCAATTTTAAGATCTTCATTTCCCATATTCACTTATTGTGTTTCTTCTATTAGAATAGATGATCATTCAGATAGTTGTGTTCCCACAAGGGGAAGATGAACGTCTCCATCTTCAAGCGCCTCATCAAGGTTTTTACCGTTAGATACTCCCTTTTCTTTTACTTTTTTGGGATCAAGAGGTGCCTCAAGGAGGTTTTCGCCAAGTGACCCTTTTTTATTTTTCTTATTTCTATTTTTGTGACTAAAGTGTTCATCCTCCCCCAACCCCATAAAGCTGACATATTCATCCAAAGAGACATTTATAGGTGTGCTATCCCATAGGCCCTAGTCAATAAGTACAATTTCTTTAAGGGAAAGGATAATGGTGAAGATAGATGGGGAATTGAACATGGATGAAAGATCCATGTGATCCACATCATCGTACGCATGTATGATGGACTCTTCCTCAGGTATGTCTTCTAAGGGACTGTTGTCCACACTAACACTGTTGGAAGCATTGGATGATGTTGCAGGGCCTTTTTTCTTTTTGTCATATCCTAGGACTAAATTCTGTGGATGCTTTGGTACTTCAATAGGTTGCAACCACCCTTTTTCTTCTTTACCTAGACCCCCACCTTGATAGTTATGCTTCTCTAAGAATGTAGCAGACCATCGATATGCTTCTTGAAAATATTCCTTAAGGGGGGGATCTAGTTGGGGCTATTCATGATATACCCATTGACTGATATCATCTTTTGGTGCATCTGTCCTTAAACTAGGGGACCGAAAAGTGCTAGTGGGGATATTCTTGGCACTTAAGGTAATGGTCTTGTCTTCTTTCTTTTTTTTAGACTGTGAAGGTTGATCGTATGTGTGTGGTGATGGTGGCATGGTTGCCACATTTAGAGATTTATGCATTTCATATTCACCACAACCCTTGTAGATGATTTGGACGTTGGTAATAGTGGAATTAGTGGTGGAAGATGTAGTGGCTAATGTGATAGATAATGGATTGGAGGATGATGAATGAGGTTCCCCTATTTCAACTCTAGGACAATAATGCAAATAGGGAAATGAAGCTTCTAAGGCATGACAGTATTCAAATGGTTGTGGATCGGCATAAACGGTGACCTCTTGTCCATTAACTGGGAATTTTAGGCATTGATGGTAAGTGGAGGGGATGACTTGCATGGTATGGAGCCACATGCGGCTGAGGAGGAGATTGTATGGTAAGTCCAGATCAAGGACATGACATGTAGTGTATTAAACCATGGGTCCAACCTAGATGGGGAGGTTGACAGTTCCTTCAAAATCTCTTTCCACATTATCATAACTACTTTATGAATTTTAGAGTTCATAGATTGAGGGCAGAGCCATTATCTACCAAGACCCTTTTTAGTTTATGATAGGAAACCAGGACTTCAATGTGTAGGGGACAGTTATGGTTGGTATCAATGTTAGGAATTCCATTTTGGCTAAAGTGTAGCTGATAGGATAAAGAAAGATGTGCCACTAAAGCTTGGAATTGTGTAGGATCAATGTCATTAGGAACTTAGGTTTCCTATAGAGCTCGATTCAAGATCTCTTGATGCTCAAGGGAAGATTTGAGTAGGTCCAAAATTGAGATGTGGGTTGAAGTCTTCCCTGGGTGATCAAGAATGTTATACTGGGAATTCATAAGATTTTTTTGGGCGGGCGTAGAGGCTATAGGGATAGTAATACGAGTTCTTCTAGTAGAAACAACACATTGGGGATCTTTAGCTTTGACATGTATCATGGATACGTAGGGTTCCACCTACTCAACGTAGTGGATAATGCCATCATAATTGAGGGGTACATTCTTATAACTTATGTTATTTGTGTTGTTGTTTTGGGGATTATTATTGGACATGCTTGCACCTTGATTATGATTAGGAAAGACATTTTGGTAAATTTGTAATTGAGCATTGGAGGATGAGGCTTGATTGGTGTTAACTTAGACATCTCCTCGATCAATAAGATCTTAGACATATGTTTTGAAACCTTGACATTTATTGGTGGAGTGTCCTTTGATTTTATGGAAGTCACAATACTCATTGTCTTTATACCAATTGGGTTTTGGTTTAGACTCATCAAATGGCTTGGTGATGGGATAGACAATTGAATAGTTCACCTGTAGGATTTTTTTGTGATGGTACTTAAAGACACACCTAATTGTGTGAATTGGCATTTGTCATTCCCTTGATTGTTCTCGTTTGACTATTGGGGGGGCGAGGTTCCCCTTGTGATACTGATATGATTTTGTGTGAAGATGGTTGGTTAGAGGCAGACTGTTACCTCTGAGAGGTACTAGCTACTTGAACATGTTTAGTGTCAGTGACACCATCATTCACAACATTCTTGCTCTTGTTCCACTAGCGTGACTTATCTCCAGATGGTCATTCTTTGTCATGGTTGTGTATCTTGATATGCCCCTTAGCAATAAGGGCTCATTCATGGATGGGTCCTTTCTCGACTACCTCAGTGAAGGTGGTAACACAATGGAGTCTAAAGTTATGGACCATGTCGGGTTGTGATTTTTCAACAAAGAGGGTGACCATGTCCTTCTCTTTGAGAGGGGTTTTCATTTGACTTACCAACTCACGCCATCTTTGGAGGTAGCTGGAAAAGGTATCACCTTCACATTGCTTCTCTTTGAGGAGATCCAAGGTCTCAGTGTTCTTTTCCAGATTAAAGAAGAAGTAAGAAACAAATTTTTCTGAAAGATCCACAAAATATTTGATGGACCATCATTCTAAACCCATGAACCATTCTAGGGCATTCCCTATCAGGCTGCATGGGAAAAAATGCAAGAGGTAGTTTTCATTGTGCATAACTTCCTGACATTAGGAACTCTTGTAGGTGGGCCTTAAGATCTTTGTTTCCCTTGTATTTTTCAAACTTTGGTATCTCAAAGTGTTTTGGGAAGGGAATTAATGAGATGGATGGGTCAAATGGATAGGGACATATATCTTTAAATTTAAAGGATTGCTTACTAGTCCTAGCTTCGAGATCTTTCAAAGAAGCTTTGATTTCCAATAGGTCCACATTGACTAGTGGTGTAGTCAAGGTAGATGGGTTGGATGGGTATGGATGGTAAGACAATGTAGGATCTTGTTGTGATACTGTGTGAATGTTGATATATGGAGTTTGATAATGAGATGATGATGTCCCCTGTTGATGTGTCAAGGATGTTTGTTGGTACGGGGGTTGTTGTGAGGTGGAGTATGGATTGGACTGATAATTATAGGTGGCATAATGCTAAGGATCATGAATGAAGTGTTGTGGATTATTTTTCTAGTACTGGGGGTACTCATGCAACTATTGTGAGGCCACATAGGGTGGATGTTGCTGGAACTATTGTTGGTTATGATAAAAACAATGTTGGGGGGTTTGTTGATGTGTTGTCAATTGTTGCATGGGCTGAGATGGAATGTTGTGTTGTGGTTGAGTTTGTAGATGTAAAAATAGATGCGAGAAATGGGGATATGGTTGGGATTGGAGGGAAAGATGGATTTCCTTGTGATTGGTGTGGTGGTTTTTGTGATGAAACCAAAGGATTATGCAGTGGTTGTTGTTGATGAGGTGGTTGAGATGTGATGGAGATGTTCTGCAAAAGAGGTTGTTGAGTGACAGTGGGGATATTAGGTTGGGATGTACCTTGTGGAGGCTTGTTGGATTGAGGAGGTTGTTGGGATGTGAATGATGGTGGAATAATTATGGCCCTAGGAGGCAGGGGAAAGGCGATGAAAGGGTTGCCCCCAACATTTATTTGAGGTGGATATGGAAGGGGTGGTGTGGTCAACATTAATGGAGGATGTTGCAGAGTGTTTTGCAATACCATAAGCGAAAGGGTCATTAGGATTAGGTGTTTGGGAAGCACTTATGACTGAAATTGGGGCATGTGGGATATTTTTGACATGGTAAAGGAGGTGTTTCCAAATTTAGGTTGATACCAACCCTATACTAGAGGCATATTGGGGATGTATGAATCACCTAGTACATTTTGGGAACTTCAAGGTACGTTGGGTGTGGAATTTCCATATTTGGATAGGTCAACACCTAACGGGGGTTTGATATCTTTCTCAATTAGGTGGGCCAAGATCGGTTCCCCATGTTATTTGAGGAGATGATCTGTCATCTGTGCATTGGTGGGATTACTGAAATATTCCTTAAGTGTGAGTTCGGGTTGATTGACCATGCTTTCTTCACCAGGTGGTGATTTTTTTTGTTCTTCAGTGTTGAATTGTGATGAAGTACCATTATGGGGATCTTGAGGAGAATTTATAACATTGTAAGGATCTTGAGAGGCATGTTCCATGTTGTTAGGATCTTGAGAGGTGTTTGGTTGGGAACCTTGACCTTTTTTCTTAGTTTGTGATCGAGTCTGAACGGGCATAAAAAGGTAAGACTAGTGTAAATATGGGGGTAATGGTTGGATGATTGTGTGATTGGATAAATACTAGATAGATAATTGGATGAATTCAATTAGAGGACTGGATTGGTTTGATTAGATATATTAGACAATTGGATGAAGTTGATTGGATAGTTGTGATTGATTGGATGGATGTGATTGGATCAATTAGATGATTGGATAAGTGCGATTGGTTTGATTGGATAGGTGTGATTGGATAGGTGTGATTGGATTAAGGTTAAATGATAGAGGATGTAAGGGATTCTAAACCTAGTTAGAAAATCACCCTTGGTGACCTAGAGCGTTGATTGATCAAATTGATGAACAAGTGGATGATCACGACACTGCATCCACCTCAAGATAGAAATGGATTTATTTGGGCCAAGGATAATAACTTACGACACCGAATTCACCTCAAGATGGAAGTGAATTAATTTGGGTCAAATTTGATGATTGATATGAAGGATAATGATCAAATTCAGGTGCTAAGGTCAATTCAGATAACAACTTTTAACACAAGGTTTAGGTGGTTTGATGATGAGTGGTGCTTATATGATATGGATTAGTTGATGCAAATGATAAGGTTTTGGTCAAATGGATTCACAAGGTGATGATATGGGCTTCCCAAATGAGTTATCAAAAATTTGAATTGGGTGGAGGCTTGAAAGAAATAAAAAAGGTGAATTTGACTAAACGGGGGTTTGGAGGCTAAACGGGGGTTTGGAGGCTTAAAGAAATAAAAAAGGTGAATTTGACTATTCAGGAGGGAAAATCCACCCCACTGCAATGAATAGGAGGGAAAATTCACCCCACTATAGTGAACAGGAGTGCAAATTTTCCCCACTACAATGAACAAGAGGGAAAATTCACCCCACTACAATGAACAGGAGGGAAAATTTTCCACACTATAGTTAACAAGAGGGAAAATTTACCCCACTATAGTGAACAAAAGGGAAAATTCGTCCCACTACAATGAACAGAAGGGAAATTCGCCCCATTGCAGTGAACAGGGATTTGGTTTATATGGAAATGACTATGGAAAGGACTTAAAATGACAATAATAAGGTAGTTGTCAAAAGAGTTGTTGGTTTCTCACAGGAAGACACTTTCAAACAAGCATAAATCTTGCAGTTAGTGTTAAAGAACCCAATAAAGATGTTAATCTAGGATGCACAAGGGTGTGTGGGGGTCCTTGATATAGTCTGGTGTGAGTCAAACCAGACTACTAGCACATCACAAGCCTGAGGTTGGGAACCTAACCCAGGTACTAAAGGGCAGACCAACTCTTCCATCCTTTAGAGTAACACCTAAGCCCGACTCCACTGAATGTAACTATTTGGATTGATGTAGCTTCGCCCCCTTTGTATCCCACGATATGCATGGTTACGGAATGGTCCCTTGGGGTGATGAAATCTAAGACTCCACTAAAAAGAAGGCTCAACGTCATTTCCTTCTCCCCAAGCTCACACAATTCTAAGGTAAGTGAAGGAAAAAACTAGTACATTGGGTGGCAAAATGGGCATGACAAGCGTATATTTAGCCCTAGTTAGGCTGTGTTTCTCGTTCTTGAAACAGGATGCCTTTTTAAAATCTGTACAAGCGGGAGGTACATGAGAAAGGTGGTTGGTTTTGTCATTCGTTTCATTTTATTGAGTTGCACAAGATATGCTGATAACTTGTACAGAAACATGGATGTCTTGCAATGGAGCAGTGTTGGGGTTTGGAATGAAATGTAGAGTTGGATAAAGCTAGAGGCTAGAACAGTGGTTTTGCACTCTGGGAGTGTTATTTTGTTGGCGTATCACTTCCATTGTGAGTAGATAAGGGAGAATCTAGCCATAGCAGTGAATGGATCTGTGAATGAGCTAGCGGGAGGACAGGAAGTTGGGATGAGGACGTGTCCTGTCCTCTGCTGATTGGAAGTATTTGAGAAGCAGTGATCAAACTAGAGGCATAATCCGGCCCAGCCAAAGGCAGTAAAAATCTGACAGTGTACAAATTGGGATGTTATCACCCTTCTACAATAAAATGTTAGAAACAGAGTTCAATCTGGGGCATAGTCACCTTTTTGTAGCTAAATGTTAGAAAACAAAGTTAAATCTGGGGCGTAGTCGCCCTTCTGCAGTCAAATGGAGGGTGCATCTACACTTCTACAGTGAACAGGAGGGCATAGTCACCCCTTTGCATTGGACAGGAGGAAGCATTTGCCCCTCTGTAGTGAACAAGAGGGAATAGTCGCCCCTCTATAGTGGACAGGAGGGTGCAGTCACCCCTTTGCAGTGAACAAGAGGGCGTAGTTACCCCTCTACAATGAACAGGAGGGCGTATCTGCACTTTTGTGACTTGTACCTACAAATAATCTCAACAAAAAAAATGTGAAGTAAAGGAACCTGTTTGTGGTCCCACCGGGTGTGCTAGAAATGTGAAGACTTGAGTTTATCCTATTTTAAAGATGCAAAGAAACTAAAATGTAACACAAAACACAAGGATCACCTCAAAATATTAGCCTAAGGAATTTTTAAAACAAAGAAAATAGATGAAATAATGCAATTACTTATTCCTTCTCCATGTTCATGAATCCCTTAGTTGGCCCTTGATGTTTAAAATCCTTGCGTTCTCCTTGGATGGCTATGCAAGATGAGCAATGTGTGATAGAATGCAATGATAATGACTAGAATGACTTAACTAAGTGAGAGGAAATGTTTGTGAATTAAGTTCTCAAAATGACAACATATGGGTGTGAAAAAGACTAATTGTTGAAAATGCCTTAGAAGAGGGGTATTTATAGAGGAATTTGAATTCTCTAGAGAATTCAATGGTTGAGATTAAGCCACCAAGGCCAAGATGAAGGGCTATGGTGAGTTGAGGACTCACAAGCCATCAGATCTTGACATGTGGAAGGTGAAGTGGCCTAGGATGAGATGATATGTAAGTGAGGTGGAAGAAGGGTACATGATGTGGAAGAAGGACAAGTACCTTGGGGGATGAGAAGATTTCCTCAAAAAAGAACTTCTTGTCCCCAGGTGAGAATGAAAGTGACATTTGAGAAATTTTGGAATTCCTCAAAAATCTCCATGGGAAATGAGAAAGTGGTTGGAGAAATAAATGTGAATTAAAAATTCACATGCTTGGGAGAATCTAGTGGATAAGAGAGGGTCTCCAAAAAGGTGGGAGTTGTCACATGTGAGTGAGGTGACAAGTCAAACGTTCTAGAAGTTGTATGGGGATATGGCAAGTCTTGGAAGGATAAAATGTGAATCAAAAATTCACATGGGGAAGAGAGGGACCTAGGGTCAGTAAATGTGAATTAAAAATTCACATGGGAAAGAGGGTCAATGCTAAGAAAGGAAAATGAAAAGGTTGACTAAAAAGGAATGCTAAATGTGGCTACTGACTTTGATTAGGTTGTGCAAACACATGATTAAGAAACTTAATGAAATATTAGAAGAAAGTGGAAGATTATGGAGGCTGTGACATTAATCCATGATTAGGGGCATGCACATCCTAATCATGAATTAATTAAATTAATCCATATTAAAAGAGGATTATGGAGGATGTGACAAGGAGAGAGAAAAATGAGGAATTTAAAATTGATTTAATTCAAAGAGGTCAAATGAGTAAATTAAATAAATTGATATATTTATTTAATCTAGAGAGGAAAAGGTGTATGGTAAAGTATTTAATTGTTAAATTAAAAGCTTTAGGGTCTTTAGGAAAAAGGTGTAATATTAATTAAATAAATTAATATTGAAGAAATGGGTGAATAAAAAGGTGAATTTGATCGTGTGGGAGTGATTAAATTTATATGTCTATAGTTGCAATTCCAATTCATTTGTGCATTCAGCCTTTAGTGATTTTCTGCATTTGGAGCTCTAACACCTTAGCGAGATGGCTCATCATGTGGTGCCACTTCACCTTTCTAAGTGGGTTTGAGAGTACCAACGCAAAGCAGACATAGGACCCCAGGTATGTCACTCAAAACTTGTCTTGATTTACACATTTTAGTGCATTTAATAGCACATCAAAACTAGGTTTTTAGGAGCATCGTTATATAGTGATGTACAAAAGGTGTTGGAAGCATCTCTGTTGATTTTTTAGCAACACACTTTTTCTATAGTGGCATGCCAAGGATTTTCATTCTAGCGATGCAATTGATTTGGGGCCGCAAGGTTAAAATAGCCACACATTAGGTTTTTTAGTTTAGTGTCGTTCACTTGTGGTGGGTGACACAAAAAATAGTGAGACACCCAAATTTTTAATCATAGTGATGCATGGAAATGTCAATTCACAAATGAGTATTACAATGCGTGTGGCCAAATTGGTGACACACCCCCAAAATTTATATAGTGATGCACCCTTAAAATAATGACACTATTGATTTCAGTGACTCAATTGAAGTTTTTAGATACAGAATCTCAGATTTTGACTAGTTTTATGACTTTTAGGAAAATTGACAGACCTATTTGTGTGATGTGTGTAGGAGGATCCACTACCATTGATGTCATCAGAGCACCATTATGATATTTTGACAGTGACACAATATTTTCATTACCGAGAGGTGGAGTGGCTAGGGATGTTGGGTCTAGGTTTCATCACTTTCCTACCAGAGGTCCAGACTTACTTGGTTTTTGATGACGGTACTTATTAAGAGGTGGCATAGCGAGACCTCTTCTTTCCATTTTTCCCAATGAAGAGGCCATTGTCACACTCGAGGATGTGTGGTGGATCCTATGACTTCCTATTCATGGGGAGCATGTCATCTATGACAAAGAGGTTGGGAGGGATGCATGTTGCTCACTGTTGCAGTATGACAACATCATATTGGTCAATTCACAGATAGATCTTGATATGTACAAAGCCAAAGTGCCCATATTCAAATTGTTAGTTATGGAATTCATTACTAGATTCATTGCCCAGGTGACCGACGGGGTAGAGGTTTTAGTCAATTTGGGGGTAGCATGGCAAGGGATGATCAAGAGGACCACTCTGTATGCATGGGGGCTCGTTCTACTTGTTGCGTTATACCATGATATGCACTAGGTAGTTTACTGTGAGGGAAGGAGCATCAGGGCTAGTGTGACATTGCTGCATATATGTGCTTATGAGCACATAGCCATTTTGAGGCCACTAGTTGTTTTGGAGGATATTCATGAGGATGAGCCCATCATCTTTAGATACAGAGTACTAATGACATTATAGCACATCAACCTGATAGGTTAACCTTATTGGCGATGTGTCATTGATGAAAAGTTCATATTCACATTGAGGTTGTGGTTGTAGGCTCTAGCTTGGTATGATGATCAACAACATTTGTACCTTGCCTGCTAGACCCACTACATGCAAGGGTGGGAGCATACCATGATTGAGCAATATCTCCTAGATTGCATTGCTAGATAGTTCTAGGAGGCACAAGATGTACCTCTCGATGATTACATAGTTGTTTTCATGAGATCTCAAAGAGAGGTCTGGTGGGAAGCCTAGATTAACCCTGTAGTGGCAGTCAATGATTTTAGATAGCTAGTTTCCCAACCTTTGGCATATGATCAGGGTGTGATAGACACGAGACTACCCCTTCTTATGATGCATGGCTTAGGCCACTCGTCTACCTAACAGACCCAATAGGGGATTACCCTGGAGGTAGAGGAAGAGGAAGAGGAAGAGGTAGACGTAGAGGTAGAGGAAGAGGTAGAGGTAGAGGTAGAGGTAGAGGTAGAGGTAGAGGTAGAGGTAGAGGTAGAGGTAGAGGTAGAGGTAGAGGGCAACAGTAGATAGAGCAAGATATGGCATAGGTGCCAAGGGATGGAGAGTAGCCTCGGCAGGATCAGGGTCACCAAGACCTAGGACATTAGGATGGTCGGCAGCATGGCCAATAGGATGAACAAGTTCTAGGGGTACCATCCCCTCCTCCACCTCTATAACTAGATCAACAGTTACAAGCTTAGGTATAGGCTCTCATAGCTAAGAGAGATCTATTGTGGCAGTAGCTACAAGATATGACTATTGACAAAGACAAGGAGGTTCAATTGTGGAAGCAACTGGACCTATAGCTAGTCCAGGATATTGGGCAAAGGTAGTAGCTCGAGGCTGTGATAGTGACATCTAAAGGATGGATGGTGTCTACTCGCATGTATAGGGAGGCAGCCACAAAGGTTGTATATTACAGGATGTATTATCATCGATATGTTCCTAGAGAGATGTGATAGCTGGACTTTTCTTAAAGGAGTGGGGCACTGCCTAGGGCTAAGGTTCAACCATTAGTTAGATAGCTTGGGGAGTCAAACAACCACTAGGGCTATCCTTCTTATAGACACTTTTTGATTACTTTCCTGATCATTCATACATATACACATTCATAGGCTCATTTTTGATAGCCTCGTGTATATTGTACTTTTCATTGATATTGATACACATTGACTCAGATATTGTATCATGACAATCATTTTTTGATATATATATATGAGATGGTTCAGACTCATGATGTGATGGGTCATTTATTTCATGCTTTATGGATGTATGGATGGATATGATATGATGTAATCTTATATTTATGTGTTATGATTATGTATGGATGTAATGTGATGGATGCACTTCTCTTATTTATGTTTATGGGATATGTGATGATGTAATGTTTATGAGATGGATGCAATGCAATGAATGTGATTCTCTTATTTTTTAGTATCTTTGTATGATATGTTATGAGATTTTTATGCAAGATGTATGGATGGATGCATTTATTTTTGTGTACTTTTCTCATGCAATTTATGATATAATGGTGTATGTATGTATATGAATGTATATATGGATGATGCATATGGTTATGTTATGAATGATAATGAAATGTATTAAGATGCTTAGAATAACAAATCTATATTATCTGAAACAATTTAAATGATAATGATGATGTAGTGGATTATGTTTCCATTATTATGATATGTTATGATGATGCAAGATGTATGTATGTTGATGATTTTGTGGATGCAAGATGGATGCATGATGATGTTTTTATTGACTATCATGATACTAGGTTAGCATGGAAAGAAGATAGGAGAATAAAGTGACCATTGATTTTGAGATTGATTCAAAAATCCGACAAGTCCATGATCCACCAAGACTTTATTAGATACAGTGACAAGATGGATGATTTGCTCATATCTTGGGATTGGTATTTTTTCATTCCTTATGTTTGATATAACACATAGACATGATACATCATGGTATTGATAACTAGGATGGTGTTGTATTTGGTGTAATGGACATTAAATCTACAAACAGTTAGGATAGTTCTTGTTCACATCTTAACATACGAAAACCTTGTCAAAATGCAGTTTAGTAGTTTAGAATATATCGGACCAAAGCATACACAATAGTCAACAATCTATTCCAAACAATATCCCTACACACAACTAAGCAAGTATGCACTAAGATTATTTTACAAGAATACCCACAAGCATAGCAAACGAAAGATAATGATCAATGCCCCATTCCTTTCTCTCTAGATCATTGAGACATCATTAAGAGGTCCTAAAAATGGGTCAATAAGATAAATCTTAAGAAAAGATCAAAGAAAAATAGTCAGTGTTATCTATATCTCTTGCCAATTTAATATAGCTAAGGTGATTTATGATGTTGATGTTCATTTTTCGAAGGATGCATCTGAGAACATGTTTATTAGATCTTTTGACTAAGACTGGGTGTTTGATAAGCCATTGATAAAAACTCTACTAAATCATTTACCTATGATTTAGACTTTAGATTTTGACATTTATGTTTTCACTTCAGGACTTGTGACACTTTCTTTCTACTTGTTTTGCCAAAGTTTGAAGATGACGATCAATTTATTATGGATGAATTTTATTGCAGGTGAAAGAAGAATGGGATGGATGGTTTTTTATTTTCCAAATATTTCAATGTTTTTGGTGTTTTTAAAATTTTTTGAGGCTATTTCAAATAACCAAGTAGGATATATAAGAACCTAATCTAACCCATAATGAATTTCCCCTAGCATGATGCAATAGACTACCTCGGTATAGACAGGACAAGCTGACCTTGGAAATATGCCAAGTAGTACTAAAGAGGATATGATACTTCACAATATCAAGCTATGATATAGACATGGATGGGTGAGGGAAAAAATAGGATGAAGGATAGGATAAAGAGCCAAAGAATAGATGGAGGTGCTTTATTTACATGAGGTTCCTGCTTGATAATTTTTCACCAAGGTACCTATCCAAAGTGCCACCAAAGTGGTTTTCACTAGAGGAAAATTTTTTTCTTTACTATTTTCAATCATTTTTCTCATTTTTTAAAATTTTTGATCATTTTTGAATTTTTTTGATTTTTTAGATTCATACCCTTCAAGCCTAGGCATAAAACCTTTTATGATGTAGACTATTAGTTGGTTACTACAAGGGTTCACCTTCAAGGGTTGATAATTGCTATGCTCCTGATCCATAGTTTGTTGTGATGACAAATAGACCTGACCAGTTAGGCTCAAAATTTACTTTAATGTCCTAATCTAAAAGTTTTTTCTAATTCTGCTTAAGAACATGGTCCCCTACTTGGAAAGAATGACTCTTGATCTTCTTGTTATAGCTTCATTTTAGTCATTTTTGATATACTTGAAAGTGATTAAGGGAATCAAGACAACACTCATCCAAGAATTCTAGCTAATTTAGCCAAGATACTATGTACTCTTCATTAGTGATTAGATTTTGTAGTGACACTTGTAGTCAAGGATGCTCGACCTCAATAGGTAGGATGGACACTAATCCATAGACCAAGGAGAACAGGGTTTCACCTATAGGTGTGTAGATATTGTTTCAATAGGCCCAAAGGGTGGGATTTAACTACAGATGCCAGTCACAACCATCTTCGTCGATTGTTTTCTTTAAGATTTTTAGAATGATCTTGTTTGTAGCCTCAGCTTGACATTGCCCTGGGGGTAATACAAGGTAGAGAACTAATGTTGGATGTTAAATTATTGGCATAGCTCTTTCACATCCTGATTCTTGAAGGGTGTTTTTTTATCACAAATAAGGGCTTGCAAAACACCATAATGAAAGAAAAGGTAATTCAGGATAAATTTGGCAATTTTCTTTCCTATTATGTAGGTCATAGGAATGGCTTCCACCCACTTGGTAAAGTACTTAGTGGCCATTATGATGAACTTTTGGCCATTAGATGAGGTTGGAGTAATTTTCCCTATGAGGTCAAGCCCCTGCTGCAAGGGAGGCCAAGGTGTGACCATTTGTTGTAACTCCTAAGTTGGAGCATGAATATGATCTCCATGTTGTTGACATTGGACATTAGACACACTTCTACACATACTAATGGGCTTCTCTTTCCATTTTTGGCTAGTAATACCCCATCCTCAATAATTTCTTAGCTAAAGTCATACCACTAGAATGGGAACCACATATGCCATCATATAATTTTGTTAAGGTAGTCAAGGCTTCCTCTTGGTTGATACATCATAGTAATGTCCCCTCAATGATTCGGCTGTATAAGGTATCACCTAAGATCATGAATTGGGATGCATATTTAACAAAGGTCTTCTTAAGGTTGGAGGTGATATCATATGGGAAGGTTCCTCTGCTAAGGTAGGTGAATATATCATGATACCACGGGGAAATAGGTCCAATGATTACACATGAAAATTTAGATTCAGGGATTTCAAAAGTTGGTACAAGAAGTTGTTCTACCAAGAATTCACATTGTAGGACGTTGTGTGGGATATCTAATATTGATCCAATTGTTTCCATAGCATTTGCTTCCTAATTTTTATATCTATGAAAAATTCCTTGAGACTATCTACCATCTTCTTGTAAGGATTAAGCTTATCATCCTTAGTTTGGTAGTCGTCATTGACTTGATTAACAACTAGTTGTGAGTGTCCATAGAATTTCAACTCTTGTATCTTCCACTGTGCTACTCTCCTTAGATTTGTTATTAGCGCTTCATACCTCGCAATATTGTTAGTACAAATAAATGATAGTATAACTTTGGGATGAAATTACATTGAGGGGTGATAAAAAGAATACACACTCTTGATCCATGTTCCATCAAAGTACATTTTCCATTGATCTATTGTATTGACAAGGAACACTAATTCATCAAGAAATTCATATATCAATAGTTTATCTGCATATATAGGTGCTTATGCTAGTTGGTTTGTGATTACTTGTCCTTTGAATGCCTTGGACTGTACGTACTCTATGTCAAATTTAGTCAAGATCATTACCCATTTGGCCATTTGCTAAGTGAGAGTTGCTTTGGATAACAAGTATTTCAATGGGTAAATATTTTCAATAAGCTTGATTTGATGTGACAACATATAATTTTCAAACTTTTGTGAAGCAAAAAATACTTCTAAGCATACTTTCTCAATGGATGAGTAATTCACTTCATAGCCTACCAAGGTCCTACTAATGTAGTAGATGGCTATTTCTTTTTTGTTTTCATCATGTTGTGCTAAAAGAGTAGTTACTATTGCTAATGTTGCTAAGGTATATATGATTAATGGTTTGTTTGGTATCAGTGGCATGAGAAATGGAGGTGTCAATAGGTAGTCCTTGATCTGCTAGAAAGCTTTATCACACTTCTCATCCCACTTATAAGTTATTCCTTTATAGAAAAGATGTAAGAAAGGGTGAATTTTGTCTGATAATTGCACTATGAACCTTCTAATGGATTGCAATATTCCTTATAACCCTCTCATCTACTTCAATGTTTGTGGTGGTTCCATTTCTAGGATGGATTTAACTTTGTTAGATCAATTTTTATCCCTCTTTGTGATACGATGTAGCCAAGAAGCTTTCCTATTGTATTGGGTTCAATTGTACCTTATACTTTTCGAGTCTATCGAAGATAGGTCCCAATACCTCTATGTGCTCACTTCTTTTCTTTGATTTTTCCAAAATATCATCCACATAGTCTTCGACTATTTTGTGGATCATTTCGTGAAAGATTAGGGTCATTTCTCTTTGATAGGTTGCTCTGACATTCTTCAACCCAAATGGAATCATGTTCCAACAATATTTTCCCCATGGACAAGTCAACACAGTTTTGCGTTGATCCTCCTTGGAGATCATGATTTGATTATAGCCTAAAAAATTATCCATGAGTGACAATGTTTCATGCCTAGCTATTAAATCAACAATGTTGTCGATGTTAGGCAGAGGGAAATCATCCTTCGAGCATGCTTTGTTTAAGCTTTTGAAATACATACATGTTCTGATGCCCCCAATGGATTTTGAGACTGATACCAGGTTGGAAACCCACTCAGGATAATCAATTAGTCAGATAAATCCAACATCAAGAAACTTTTATAACTCCAGTTTTACCAAGAGTGTTATTTGAGGGTGCATTTTTCTCAACTTCTACTTCACTAGTTTGGCTTCAAGATAGACTAGTACTAAATGATGCACAACCACTTCTAGACCAAGCCCTAGCATATCTATGTATGAACATGCAAAGTTAGATTTTTTATCTTTCAAGAATGCTGCTAGGTTTTTTTGTCCTTCATCCAACAAGGATTTGACATGAAAGGTTATCTTGGGTGCTTCTTCAGTTCCCACATTTACTGGAGTAGCCTTCTTTGCTAGCACTACTAACTTTTCTAGATGCATTGCATTGAGGGGGAGATTGAATCCTTCATCCTTTAGCACCTCTGAGAGGTTTTCACTATTGGATGCATGCTTTATTTTTACTATTTTAGCATTAGAAAGTGCAACATTGTGGTTTTCAGTCAAAGATCTGCATGTTATTTGCTTATCATCAATTTTGCAACTAAAGGATTCAATCATCCCCCCCATAGAACGCATGTGTGTCTAGCTCTATATAAAAACCAAATTTGTGATCTACCATGGTAAGTTGTTGTGAAGTCCCATGAATTCTAAGATTGATTTTTCATTTTTGAATAAACCTAGAATCAGTGGTCCTCGCTTGTCCTAGTCAATGAGTTGTGGGTATACTAGGCTCATTCTATGGTTTGTTCATTTGTGGTAAAATATGTTGTGGATATCATGAAGAGAGAGTTATTCTCAAATAGTTCAACAATGTCAAGGGGGAAGTCATCTAGGGTAGTATCACGTGATGTTGATAACCAAGATGAAGCCTCAACCTATTTAGCAGAAGTACCTTTTCCAATAAGGGTAACCTTGGTAGTAGTACATCCTAGGCCAAGATTCTTTGGACGTTTCAAGAACAATGAGTTCTAGCAAACCATTGTCATTTTGACCCAATTTATCATTCTTGTTGTACCCCCATCCCTTCATTAGTTGCAAGCCTTTATTTTCATCCTCCATGGGAAAAACGAGCATGGTTCAATCATCTTGATAGAGTAGTTTAGAGACATCTTCCACATTGACATCTTCTTTGTTCAAATCCCTCCACTTTAGGAAGGTGGTAGCTACCATCTTTAATGTTTCAACCACTTTGTTGATAGGTTTTGTTTTCCCATGAGATTTTGGAGAAAGAGGTAGCTCTCCCAACACAAAAGTGTCCTTCATCAGTTTATAATCTCCACAACCATCATCTTGGATCACTACTTTGATGTTGGGAATGTTCTCCACAATGGGTTTCTTTGTTTTTGAGATGGATGTAAGGGATAGCAGGTCAATAAATGAAGAGGGGGGGTGTAGGACCTTCTTCATTTTTAGGGATTTGGTGTATTTTGTAGAACTTGGCCTCAAGGTTCTTGTAGTAGTAAAAGGCTCAAGATCTCCATTGATGGTAACTCCTCTATCCTCAAAAGGAAACTTTACACATTGATGATAGGTTGGAGCTACAAATTTTAGGACATGGATCCATGGTCGACCAAGCAAGATGTTGTAGGGGAGATCAAGGTCTAACACTTGGCATGTAGTCTCCATAATAATGGGTCCCACTTGGATGGGTAGTACGATGATGCCTTAAGATACATGCTCTTGATCATCATATGCTCTGATGGTTGTACTCTTTGCTTTATCCATAGTATCCTCTAAATAACCTAGGTTCTTAACCAACTGAAGGGTGCAAATGTTCAAAAAAAAACCTCCATCTACTAAGACTCTTTTAACCTTGTTCTTATGAACAGTGATCTCAAGGTGTAAAGCACAATTATGAGATGGTTGTGATAGTAGGTCTTGTTCCGAGAAAGTGCAAAGATGAGGAATAGTGATATGTCCTACCATAGCTTGAAACTGCTCTTCATCCATATTCTCAAGGATATATGGTGTGGATAAAGCTTTCTCTAAAATTTCCCTATGTGCGGATGATAGCCTTAATAGTTCTAAGATTGATATTTGTGTGGGGGCCTTGTTAATTTGATCTAGGAGACTGCATTTTCTAGGGTTTAGTATTGGCAAAGTAGGTTGTTCCTTAGGTTTAGATGGCACTCCTTGGATGGTGAATTTTCCATGTTGTGTGGTGACACTGCACTAGGCCCTTTGATGGTGACGATGGTGATGACATTATCACAAGAAGCAACTACATTGGAATAGACATGCTACACATTGTTGTAGGTCTTCCCTTTTCCATTGTCATTCCCTTTGTTGTGATCCGACATGGGGTTCTTCCATATCTTAAGATCATGATTACCAACTTGTACTTCAACAAATATGTCTCCATTCTTGATAAGATCTTGGATAAAATTTTTGAGCCTCATACAATTCAATGTTTTGTGTCCCTTAATTTTGTGAAAGTCACAAAGATATTTTTCATTGTACCATGGTGGTTTATCCTGTGGTTCTTGGTAGTTTTCAAAATTGGGAAGCATTATCAAGTTTGAATCTACCAATTTCTTCATGATATTTTCAATAGGTTCTGACAACTACACGTGTATTTGCATTTTAGATAGTTGTTCCTGCTAAGGGTTTGTCTTTGTTGCATTTCGATCTTATTGTCTTGAATTTTTTGTGGGGATATATTTTTTTTATGGTTGGTTGAGCATTAGTTATTTGATTATTGTTTGGCCTAGGAGTTCTTAGGACCACCTTAGCATCCACCACGCCATCAGTAGTCATGTTCTTGTTTTTTATCCCAAACATGAGGCTTCTCACTTGAAATAGTTGATGGGTAGTTGTCTTTGTAGGCTTAGGTATTTCCTTGTGAGATTATAGTGCATTCAATGTTGAGGGCTCTAGGGATAAGCTTGTAATAGGAGGTAGTGCACTGCATCTTCAAGTGGAAGGATATATTGGGATTGACATTTGCTATGATGATCCCTACTTATTTCTCATCAAGAACAAGCCACTTACTTTTGCTATCTCTTTGTCTCCATCATTGCAAGAAATTAGTGAAAGATTCTCCTTTATTTTTTTTGAGAGTATACAACTCTTCTAAGCTCATGTCCATGTCAAGATTAAAGGAGAAGTGATCTATGAATTTATCGGTGATTTCTTAAAAAAAAAAATTCTAGGAGGCAATTGATAAAACCAATCGATAGCTAGGCCTGCCAAGCTCCGTGGAAAGAGGTGCATCAAATAGGATTCATCATATGTGACCTCCATACACATGATTTAAAACTCTTTGACGTGGTCCACATGATTTCCTCTCCCTCTATATTTATCAAATTTGGGGACCTCAAAGTCAAGAGGGAAAGGTATCATTGTGATGTTTTGATCAAATGTATATGGACATAGGTTTTGTTGTGTATGGCACTTCTTCATTTTTCCCATCTGAATATCCTACATTTCTTGTGTTAACACCTTAAGTTGTGATGCTACATCATCTTGTAGATTTTATGGAGGAACATATGTTGCATATTATGGGATGGTGGATGGATTGTACATGGGATTTTTATATGATGGGGTATTGTTTGGTGTGTATGGTGGTGTAGGATATTGTGAAGGTGATGGTGGTGGATGCATATATGTTCTCAACATGTTTGTATTGGCAATATTTTGTTGAGGGTTATAGTATAAACCTTGTTGTACAAGCACTTGTTGTTGTTGGGCATACTATTCGGCTTGTTGTTGGGCTTGTTACTATTGTTGGGCCACTAGGGATTCTTGTTGTGTTGCTAAGGCTGATTGGTGTTGTTGTTGGGCCACTAGGGCTTGTTTTTGGGCATGTTGTCATTGTTGTGCCACTAGGGCTTGTTGTTGTGCTTGTTTTTGTTGATGTAATACTAAGGATGCTTGTTGGGATTATTGTTGTTGTTGTGCTACTAAGGCTTCTTGTTGGGCTTGTTGTTGTTGTGCTGCTAAGGTTGCTTGCTTGCTTGCTTATTGTTGTTGTTGCTTTTTATTGTGCTGCTAAGGTTTCTTGTTTTCTATTGTTGGATGACTTGTTGATAAGCCTATTTTGCTTGTTGTAAAGCTAAGGAATGTGCTTTCAATATAGGTTCGGTTGGTTGTTAGAACATCTATGATGGGTTTTGGGTGTTGATGCGTTGAGTGGTTTGTGGGTTGTTGATGAGCAATTGAGGGTTCCCTTGGTTTAACATTCCTTTTAGGATGGTGGATTGAGATGGAGGAATGTAAGATTGAGGTCTCGTTTGATTTTTCATGGTGTGAGGGACCAAGGGGAAAGATGATGATGGTGACATTTGGTATTGTAATGGAAATGACACATTCAAACCATGTAATTGATTGAAAGGGTTTCATTGACTAATGGGTAGGAGGTTCCCTTGTTGTATTTGAGGTGTGACTAAGGTATTACCTTGGTTCATGGGATTTGTGAGAAAAGTATTGTTTTGATTTGGGTTGGTGATGGAGGGGATGGATGTGTTTTGTGAAAAAAAATGGTATAGATGAACCAATCGGTTGGTTGGACAAAGATGTCCCTATTTGCATTAAGGGTTGATTTTGTGTGAGGGTGTTGGCATGCCATTGTTGTTGGGAACACTTGTGGTACTTGTGGGGATGGATGAGGATGGTTTCCCTTGGTATGTTGAGCTTGTCCTAGATTCATGAAGTGTAAGTGGTTTATGTTGATGTAGGGGGTATTCAAGAATAGGAGGAGCACCAAATGTAGGTGTCCAAGTGGTGTTTTGGGGTGGATTGGTGTTGAGGGTACCCAAAAGTGTGTGGCCAAATTCCTTAGCAAGACTAGTTGCAATACTAGGGGTTTATGTTTGTCTTGGTCCTAATGATGGAGTTGATGGAAGTGTGGATGAAGTCAAGCCTTGTGTTAAAAACAATGGGGGGATTGAATTTATCTTCTCTATAGGTTGACATTCTTTCTTATACTCAAGGATTTATTCTTTGGTAAGCTTGAATGGATTGTTTGTACTGTCTCCTACCTCATAAGGTCCTACCAGATCTTGTATTTGTTGTGAGGTGGTAGAATGACCTCATGGATTGAATTCTTGAGGGTTGTTATCACTAGCGGTGGATGAGACTTTGGTTTTCCCCATGATTCTCCTATGTTTTGATCTTGTTGTTACCATAAATTGTGGGTCACCTATGGGAGCAACGATGTGAATGGGATATGAAAAGATGAATGATATGGGGAGTAATCTTTGAAAACATTTTGGGACAACACTTTTTACTATAGGTTTTATGTTTGATGTTTTGGATAAAAGATGTTAATGAACTTGTGAATCTTTAAGGTAGACCTATAACCTTCAAGATAAACTAGTCATAAAATGATAAGTAACTTAACTAAATGCATGGAAAAGGATTCATTTCACATACAAAGTAGCTAAGTTATGGTTTAGGTTGATATATCTCTAAGATCAAAGTGTTGGTGTGTTCAAAAGTTTGAAAAGTTTGGTGAAATAAAAATTTGAAAGATGATAAAGGGTGGATGAACTGTTTGACCCACAATGTTAACCTAGAGTGAACCTTTGTTTTGCAAGACCAAGGTAGTGAAAAACATGCTATACCTCCAAAGTGATCAAACTCTAAGAACTCAATGATTTAAATGAGAAGTGCTTGTGAAATGTGTAGTTTTGGTTCATTTATGAAAGAATGTAGAGAAAGTACCCTTATTGATTTGTCTTGGTTGTGATGATTCCTTAAGATACATCTCTAGATATACTTTTCACTATGATGTCTAAGTTTGAAATGGGATAATGTGGACCTTCTCTTGGGAATTTTGATTTTCTGGGAGATCATTTAAGACAAGTACAAGATCATGAAAAAGAGGATATTTATTGCCACATAGGAGGTGGTAATATGGGCCTTCTGACCACAATATCAATGTTTTCCTCTCTTTTTTCTAAGATGTTTGCTACATTTATCCATTGTCTTGGTGTTTCCTTTCTTTCAAAAGTGAAGCTCCTCAAAATACTAATTATATCTATTTTTTCTCCTTAAATTAGTTCAAAGTTTGGTTGTATGATAATTAGTGTAAGGTTTGGTTGCTCAACCAAAGTGATCGGATGCCAAATGGTCATGTGTGGGTTCAATTTTTCAATTTATCTTGCTTAAATGAATTTTATTCTTACCATAAACACTTGTCTTTCTTTTAAGTTTCAAACTAAATGTCTATGTCAAAAAAATCATTTATTTCACAAGATCCATTATGTGAAAGTCATGAAGTTAGAACCATAGTTACCTATGTTAACTTTGGGAAGTATGGATTGAGATATAAGTCAAGATATTTAGAAGTGTCTAAGGATAAAAAATCCTTAGGAAAAGCATCAATATCAAGAATTTTCAAAGGCTAACCATGCTTAGACCAAAGGGTTTGAAATTTAGAGAAAGATTGTTGATGTTTGTTTGCATTTGTTTTGGAATCGAGGAAGTGTTTAACTAACTCACAAGCATTTACAATCCTACTTTGAGTGGGTATGTAATTATTAGTAGGCTTATCCTCCTCCCTTGAGAGATGATTAATTTGTGAAGATGAAATGGAAAAATAGGTTATGTCAAGGAAATGTAGCATCTTGACATACCAAGCAAAAGAGTCCCTTCCCTATTTTCTTTTTTTCCTCAATCATAAACCAAACATGGCAAGTAACTTCTTGGAACGGTGCTATTCCAATGCACTACCTTAAAATACGTTTTGGAATAAGACTTGGTTAGCCACTACAAACAAGGTTTTTAATGACCATATTCAAGATAAATTGGTCCTATACATGAGGTGATTCACTCAATTAAGAGGCCTCCCATCCCTTAGAAATATCTAAGGGTTTTAGCGTATCACATGGATACTAAGGAAGACATTCGTCGATATAGGACAACAACACAACCAATTATTTATATAGTAGACAAAAATGAAAGCACCACTTGGGTTGTTCCCTCTCACAAGTTGGGAGGAAAGCCCTCTAAAGGTAACACAATTTGTGAAGCTTATTTAAATGCCTTTTGTCACCCAAGATTTACCAAAAGGCTCAAGGGGAGAGGATAGGTTCTTCCAAGAAGAAAAGTATACTTGTGTATTTTTTTTCACCCAAGATCACACAAAGCGTAAGGGGATAGGATACACACAACAAGTATACACAAGAAAATTAGACATGGGTTCATTTTAACTTTGACAAGCATAATGAGTTCATTTTAAGCACCAAATGAAGTGTTTAAAGATTGTTCAATTTTAAACCAACATTGCAAAGTGGGGATATGAGGGTTCAGTTTTAACCAATTTGAACATTTATTTTAAACCCAAAGGAAATCTAGTTGGTTCTAAAACATGAAATAAACCATCATAAAATGGGTTATATATAATTTCCCCATAAGTGTAAAAATTCTTGTTACAATATATAATCATTTGACGATATGCTCCTTTACTAAGAATTTTATTGCCCAAACTGGCAAAAGTAGTTAGCCTCAAAAACAAAGATGAGAAGTCATGACATGTTAGCAATTAGGTAAAATCAAAAAATTAAAACACGCATCAAAATTCAATTTCTATTTAATTTACCAATAAATAGTGATACTAAAATCAATTCCATTGTTGAATTTCTATCAAATGCATCATTATATCGCAAGTGCACCACTATATTGAAAAATCAACTGGATCACTCTACAGTAAATAGTGACATCAATAGCCTCACCATATCAAATGCGTCGCTAAAAAAAATCATAATGCAAATGGAAATTAGTTTAGCATCACTATTTAATTAAGTAATGATAAAATTTAATTGATGTGTCACTGAATTAATTATGTGTTGCTATATAGTGATGCATCCTAGATGCGTCAATGAATCTTCAATAGCGTTGTTGAATTTTCAAACACAAGGAAAAAAAAATCTAAAGAGAAATTTGTCAAATTGATTAGTTCTAGCCCTCCTAGCGCAAAAATGTGACCAATGACATAGTATAGGTTAACTACGCTTGATCCATAAGGATTCAAAGCATACTTAAGCCACTAAGCATCAATCCCAATAAGATATTCAATGTAAAAAAAGTGAATAAGCCAATAAAACTAACGTATTAAAATACAAAAGCTTAACAAACATCTATTCTAAGACATTGACACTTATCCTATTGGTGGAGTGGTGTCGCATTGATGTGGAATGGCAACCCTTTCCTAATCGATTTTATTGATTAAAATTGATTGAAACAGATGAATGAAAGTATGATTAAAGCTAGGTTAACATGGTGAAAGCTAAAATGATTGATGCAAGTGTATGTAATCTATGCTAAATGTATGCAAGCTTCAAAATATTAAAGCCCTATTTTCAAAATTTATGCTAAATGGATGCAATTAAGTTACCATGGAAGCCAATAATGGATGATCTAAGCTAATAATGCATGTAAATTAATCTAAAATTATTTTAAAACATAAAATATGGATGCAAGATGAGAATTATTTTCAACAGCATAAGTTTGCTCTGAAAAGGTGGATCCCTATTCAATAGATGCAAGGCCTATTCATAGAATAGGAAAAATGAAACCAAAGATTGAAAAAATCAATCAATGGTAAGGATGGAAAAAAGATGGAGGCATGGATCATGGATTCCCATCAAAGGTTGAAAATGCAAGATGATATTTAGTCAAGGTCCCACAATCATGCAAAGAAGCACACTTTCAAAACTTGCACAAGAAGTTTGTTACAAGGAAGAATATTCCTTTTTTTCGAATGAGTGAAGAGGGAAAGAATATTCTATGAGAATATTCCCTTTTTTTGGAGGAATGTGCAGAGGAGGAATGTTCTCAAGGAATATTCCATTGCAAATGGGAGAAATAGAATTAATTAGTAATTTGATAATTAAAACAAAGTTTCAATTATGCAAATTAGGGGAATTTAGGATATTCATTAAGTAATTAACTTATTTAATGAAAAGGGGTCAAAATGATATTTAATTAAATAATTAAGATTATTTAATTTAAATGAGAGGATTCAAAGTGTTAAATTAAATATTTTGATTTATCTAATTTAACAGGACAAAAGGTTAGCATGAAAGGGGTAGGAATTAACCTAATTAGATCAATCAAATTAATAGTTGAAAATGATGCGATTAATTAAACAGCTAGGTTAATTTAATCAAACAAGCAAAAAAAGGATGGATTTTAGGATGAAATAATGTTAGTATATTAGATTCGAGTGTGTGATATCATTCAAGACATTTTTAAGTGTCTACAATAATTTATTTAATATTATTTAATATAATATCATATTATATAATTTAATATAAATTAATATAATGTTAATATTTGATACTATATAAGTATTATAATATAATATAATATTATAATATATTAAATATATTATTATATAATATTAAATTGAAAAACATTTTAATAATTTATATTAAATTAAATATGTGCATTTTATATTAAACATTATTGAAATTATGTTAAAAGATTAATATACTATATTAAATTAAATATTTGGTCAATCTTGGACCTGACCAAATTAAAAAACTAACCTAAACATAAGGAATATCTGTTTTGGTTAGGTGTTTGCTATGGTACCATGTACTTTCTACCCAAGCCTAGACAAGTCAAAGTGGAATTTCATGTTTTTGAGAGAGTTAAAAAATGCCTTTTTTTTTCACATCGCCACTTTTTGGACCCCCATGATCTTGTACAAACCCTCTGAAATACATTCTCACTTTGAGGTGACGAAACTTCAGGCTATCCTCTGGGTGAGTATCCAAAGGGGTGGATCAAGCCTCAACTATTTGTCCAAAATGCACACTCACTTTGAGGCAATGGAACTTCAAGTTGTCTACTAGGTGAGTATCCAAAAAGGGTGGCTTGCTGAGAAATTCATGCCTCTACATCGGCTTCCCACCGTATAATGAGAAAGTCATGACCGTGTTTAGGCTTCTCATCATACTAACCATACCAAAGCTATCCCTTTGATAGCTTCAATATGACACCACAAAATGAAACTTTGAGATTCACAAGACCTAACAAGATGTGTTAAGCACTTATGAACATTTATGCATGTAAAATATTGTTCAAATGGTTATTTTCTTAATTTGTGTAAGGTATCTTATTAGGGAACATTGTGCCTAAAGTTTCTAAGAGAGGAAAAATCAAAGAAATATCATGCTCTCAAAGGAGATCAAACCCAATGACACCACCAAGAAAAGGGCACATCACAAGAAGAAAGAAAATCACACAATGAAACATGAGTGTCAATGTATGCCCCCACCTTAAAGTGGTTGCTAACACCATTTCTATGAGAAATTGATTTAAAGTAGAAGACATGAGAGCTTACCCAGAAATCCCTATGCCAAGTCATATGTTCCCAAATGAAACTGCATCATGTAGCAAGGGTTGCCCCAAAAATGTAATGCTAAACATAGAAAGAAAAGTATGTCACATGTGAGCCAACTTAAGGCATGTCATCCACATCCCAAGCTTGCTCTTATATATAAATGGAATTTGGTCAACTAGCCAAAAGAGACAACGACAAGTGCCATAAGAGGACAAGGCTACCTAACCCCCTTGCCCCACTTAGTGCAGAACAAGGATGAGTTGAGATGATTGATAAAAAATATGAAAATTAGTATTATTTAGACGAACTAGGTATACCACAATCCTTATGATGTTGAATTTGATTAGTCAAATCTTTACATTCATTAGTAGAATGATCATGAACTCTATGATATGCACAAAATGAATTCTTTTAGTAAAATTCATTTTGTGTTTTTGTAGGGAGAGATATCAAATGATCTTGGAGGACTCTTGAAAAGATACCCTCTTGATCAATAGTAGGATATGTTCCTTTATTTTGTGACAAAGATACCTCTTAGTGATAATAAATTTCTACAATCCATGAAGAATGTTGCATGAGTGCTTTCAGATTAGATTGTGTATATTTTTTAGCATCAATGTTTCATATCACACTCTGTGATCCATCATTAGGATAAAAGAGAGCATAAGGAGTAAAATGAAAAGTTGCAAACCAAGAAAATCCTAAAAAGGAAGAAGTGGGGGTAAGAGAGGTAGGTACAAGAAAAAAGTGAGATAGCAACTAGAGAGAAGACAAGAAATCTAAAATAAAAGAAAATAAATAAAATCAAAAGGAAAATTAAGGACAAGAAAGCACTTAATAAAATCAAAAGGAAAATTAAGGACAAGAAAGCACTTTAATATATAATAGTTAAGTAGAAACACAACCAAGGAAAATTAAAGAAAAAACTAATTAAAAAACATGGAGGTGACCAAATAATATGAATATTACTCATTATTCGTATTATTGGTTAGTAATATAGCAATGAAACAAATTAAACTAGAAAAAAAAAAGAGAGAGAGAATATAAATAAAAAAAGGAAGACATGAAAAATTAAATATTAATACAAAGAACAAAGATATAAATGCAACCATAATAAATACAAAAAATAACGCAAACAAGACTAAGAAGCAACACAAAAAAAAAAATACCCAAAGACAATCACAATGACACAAAGAAACAAAATAAAACTAAAAAACAAGAAGGCAAAAAACAACTAGGAAAGGGAGAAGGCCATTCATAAATACATGGATATATATAAATGTATATACATGTACATATACATATACATATACATATGCATACATATATATAAATGCATAAAAAGTAATAAGATAAAGAAAACCAAAACAAATAAGATGACAAGAAAGAATATTAATATCAAGGTGTAAATACAATAAGGGGACATAATCAAAAAAGAAGAAAAAAATTGAAAACCAAATAGAAAGGAAAATAAGAAATAATAACTCAAAAAGAAAGACGTAATAAATAAAACCAACAAAACCAAAGGCAAAAAACAAGAACACAAATAAATGCATAATCAAGTAAGAGAGAAAGCAAGAAAATGGAATTAAAAAGAAGGAAAAGATACCTAATAAGAGCAGAAAGAAAAAAAGAAAAGAAAACCAATAAAAATTATATATAAGTGTTTTCTTATATATATATATATATAAGCACAAACACTTACACATAGAAAAAAGCAACAAAAGAGAAAAAAAGAGACAAACAATGAAACACAAGAAAATACCTAAGAAAAAGCAAGAACATAACAAAAAGATAATGAAGGAACATAAAAAATTAAAAGAAATACAAAAAAGTAAACATGAAACAAAGCAAAATAAACCAAAATAAATAGATGAAAATAAAAACAAAAAATCAAGAGAATAACAAGAAACAAGAAAAAACTCAAGTAAAAATGCAAGAAGAAATAAAGGAGAAGAAACTAAAAAGATAGGCAAGACTAAAAAGGAATGTGAAGGTGGAAAAAACCATCACAAGCACAAGGAAGACAAACCTAAGGAAGGAAGAGAGAGCGTGAAGGACGAAAATACCAAGCACAAATGGAACAAGAATAAACTAGAAAGAAAGAAATGAAGACGAGAGGAGGGAAGGGTTGTCTCACCTTGTTTCTTCCCTTTTTAGGCTTTTCTTGGTCTACAAATTTTGATTTTACTCCTTATGCTCTCTTTTATCCTAATGATGGATCATAGAGAGTGATCCAAAAAGTTGATGCAAAAAGATACATATTTCTTAATACAAAAATATCATATTTACATAAGGCTCTTTAGATTGTGAAATTTTGTACAAGCTTCTTTAAAGGAAGGTGTAAAATCTAATGAAATCCAATCATTAGTGTTTTGCATGATGACATTAATGTTAAGAAAAGATTTCTCTATTTCTTTTAATTCTTTCAAAGGATAATACCCAAGACCACTAGTGTCTATTAGTTCAATATGCACTAATGTTAAAGGTGGCTTAGAAGAATCTTTTGTAAGAGTGTTGATATTAAGTGAAGGCTTGCTTGTTTCTTTCAAGAGAAAATAACCAAGAACACTAGTTGTTTCTCATGTGTTAGGCTCTATAGGGACATGGATACCTTGTTCTCATATAGCACCACATCCTTTTCCATTATAACCAGGTTGTTTCATAAGCTCGTGACCTTTCCATAAAGCTTTTTCATTTCGTTTGGATTTGATGGTTGTTCATAATCAGTTTCATCAAAGTTTTTTGTGTACTTTATTTCTTCTTCTAAAGTGGTTGAAGTGGATGCTTTCGAAGGGTCTTCCAAATTTTGTGCTGACATTACCACTTTTGCTTTTCCCTTTTTAGACTCTTTGTTTACGATCTTGTATTCTCCCATGAATGTTGGTGTGAAATATAAGGAACACCAATCACATTCTAATAGTTTTGAGCCTTCCTCAATATGTTTTTCTTTTTCTTTCTATTGCATAGGTTCCACTTGTGTAGTTGGTGTCAATGTTGTCAAAGGATTTTCCTTTCCTTTCTCAATGTTCAAATAACTGTTTGGTTCAAGGTTGGCTTTGACTATGCATATTTTGTTGTTGTAGACTTACTTCATTATACGATGGAGAGTCGAAGGCACCCCATTCATTACATGAATCCATGGTCTCCCTAGAAGGAGATTATATGAATGTTCATGAGGCATAACATGGATAGGGGTTTGTAATGTGGCCTTTCCAACTTTAGTAGGAAAAGTGATCACACCAAGTGATTATTTTCCTACATTTTCAAATCCACGAATATATAAAGAATCAGGTTGAATTTGGATTTTGTCTACTCTAATCTTGTCAAGAAGGTTTATACTACACATATTAAGAGAAAAGCCATTATCAATGAGAGTATGCTTTATGCCATGTCTAAGACCATTAGCATTAATAACAACTATTATCATCAAAGAATCATTTTTCTTTTGCACTTCTAACAGAGGTAACTCATCTTGATGGAAAGTAATGTCTAAGTTGTTTGGGGTTATGGCTTGAATTTGGGTTGTCACGTCATTTGATTACAAATTAGGGGAGTTAGGAACTTGTTGTAAGGAACTTTGAAGCATTTTATGGTAATGAGGGGAGTTTTGAATAAGGTCCCATAATGATATATTAGTAGGAGTATTCTTAATTTGTTCAATAAGATTATACTCCTTTTCATTATGTAAAGGAAAATGAGGGGCCTAGGTGAAATAGGGTTAGGAAATGGGAGGGATGTTGTAGGTGTTTGTCTTGGTTGCGGATTGTTTCTAGTGTTATATGTATGAAAAAAAGTGTTATAATTTGATGGATGTGAAACATTATTCTTAGGTGGTTTGAGGATGAGGATGAGTTTGTTTTGAGTTTGTGGTTGTTGTGAGGGTGGATAAAGGATAAGTGCAGGCTCAGCATAGTACTTCAAGGGATGTCTAATGTGCATAACCTTAGAATATTTATCCTTACTTTCATGATTTCTTAGTGAAGGAGAGTCTAATGTCACTTCATCATCTTCATCTAAGGAAGTCACATCAATATTGTTTGAAAGACATGTGTCAGTGTTCTCATTTTCTTGTACCATGATATCCTCCCTATTAGGAAAGTTTTTAGGAGAACTACAAATTAGATTCTCATAACATTCAAAGGTTGGTTCTTCTAAAATGACTTCATCACAAGTAAGCAGGTTGTCAATGGTTGGATTCTCTTGCTTATCAATGATGGTATTCTCTTGTTCAATAATGTTTTCCCTAGGGGGAGAGAGGAAAATAGGATTCTCACAACTCTCACTAGTTTGATCTTATAACACTAAAATATCTTCTTTACAACTAGGAGAGATACTAGGAGAAGGAAAAATGTGATTGTCATGATTGTCCATGATTTCATTCTTTTTCTCTAAGGTCTCATTCTCTTGTTCCCTAGTATCTACCCTAGTAGGAGAGTTTTTAGGAGAGGAGCAAACAAGAGGTTCATCACATTCCATGGTTATATTTTGTAAAGTAGCTTCATCACAAATAGGGGAGGCATCAGGAGAAGGACAACTATGGTTTTTATGCTTACGGATGATTGGATCCTTTTGTTTGAATAGTTCTTTCCAAATGTTAGGGACATTAGGAAGGAGAGAAATAATGCTATAACTTTCAATCATTGGATCTTTTAATACCAACATGTCCTCACAAATGTGACTTTCATGATCATTCTCGATTGTATCCTCTTTCACTAAAGCATTCTCACAAGTAAGGAAGGTGTTGAAAGGGGAATGTAGACTAAGTAAAATAGTGGCAATGATCTCATCGTCTCATGTTATAATATCTTCCCAAGGGGGAGGAGGAGAAGGACAAACAAGACTTTCATGATTCTCACCGATTGCATCTTCTTTCACCAAGATACCTTCGTCACTAAATAGGAGAGGTATCGAGAGAAAAGAAAATATGATTGTCATGATTTTCTATGCTTGCATCTTCTTCTATCATATCATTCCCAAAAATAGGAGAGATATGAGGGGGTGTGGAATTAAGAAAGGTGTCAACATTTTCACTCTCTTGCACTAAGAGATTCTCATAAGTAGGAAATGTATTGGATGAATGACTAGCATACTTATTGATTAACTTATTCTTTGAAAACTTGGAAAAGAAAGATACTAACATTTGTGAAAAGTAATCTATACAAACTTAATGATCTAGAATGAAAAGTGTCAATGCAATTTTTAGATTCTAAACAAGGTCACTTGTTGAGTACACTATGCAAAAATCTAAAAATAAAATGTTGTAAATAAAAATTGTAAATTAAGCAATGCTCAAAATGAACCCAATTAAGCTAGATTTAATGAAATGAATGAAACAACTCAACAAACTAAAACAATTATCTATCAACAACAAACAAAAGCACAAAAATGATGATTTTAATGTTGTAAATGGTAGTTTTAGGTTTGATATGGGACTAAATTATCCAGATGGGTGAATGAGTCCCAGTTAGGGTTTTTGTAAGGTTCAAATAGTGAAAAACAGACATCATAGAATTCCCAAAAATCTAGGAAAAACTCTTGTACAAGGACTAAATTTCCCAGATGGGTGAATGAGTCCCAATTAGGGTTTTTACACTACATTTCAAAAATTATGAGTTGACTCTAAGTTTTCTAACTTGGTTGTTGACTTGATTGTTTACAATTACAAAATTTCAATGAAATTAAATGATAAAAGATGCAAAAATGCAACCTATATGCACTTTTCCACTAATGCAAGATTTAGAAGTCCTAAATGCAAATTAAATAATGCAAGATCTAATGCAAAGTTAACATATATCTAGGACTATGATGTTCTCCAAATAAAAAAAAGGTTTTCATGTCAGGTTCACTAAAATGAACGCAAGGAAATAGGGTTCCACCTTTTAGGAGATGAAACTAGGATTTAGGACCTATTTCACTCTTAGTTCATTCAATGAAACCCTAGAGAAAGAAAATTATTAGAAAGAAACGAATGAAAGAAATATGCAAATCTAGTTATGTGACCTAGAAAATGGAATTTGAAAGCATGTAATCAGACTAATAAACTAAATAAAACAACAAAGTACCTAGAGAAATGAAGATGACAAAGCAAGGCCTGAAAAATATTGAAAAATATTGCTTTTAAGATTTACTAGGACTCGTACGCCAGACTGGGTGATTTAGTCCCAGTCTAGGGTTTCTGGGTTGGATTTGTAATCTCCTGGTAACTAATCTAGATATGTTGAAGAATTGTAAAAATGGTGTACTTGGACTTATATGCCCAGAATGTTGTAAAGTGTCCTAGGAGCAGAATTTTGAACTGAAACATTGTGAGCCTCTAAATATGGATTAAATAAGCACTTTCCCACTGATTTCATGTAAATAACTTGGATATCTTGCTCTAGATTTAAGTTTCTATGAGCCTTGGCAACTTTTGCTACTTTACATTTTTAGCATTTTTGAAGGCTTCAAATCCACTTTTTCTTTGAAACCTATAAACCTACAATCACACATCAATGAAGAGAAAAATGTTGTTTTGTAAGGGAATGGGGGTTTTCTTTGGTCAAACCCTATTTTGGTAATTAAACCTTAATGAGAAATGAAGCATGAAATATAAGATGAAACAATAGAACCTTGTTTGAAACCTTGTAGATCTGCAAACAAGCATGAAGTGGCCTCAATGGATGTAGATTTTGATCGTGATTCTTGATGAAAGATATTTCCTTTGAATACTTGAATTGATCTTGAACAACACATTACAACATTAGCTCAAAACTACATGCATGATGCCTCAAGCCTTTGACATGATGATAGATCTTGATTGTTGCAACAAATGATGAAGAAATTTTCCCTTGAATGCTTTCTTGAATACTCTTGAATACTCTATAATGCTCTTGTGAAATCTTAGGATGGTTGACTCAAAATTGCCAGGTGAAATAATGATTTCAAGCCTTAATTATATAGGAACTCCATCTAATTTACCATTTATTAGATCCCAAATGCTGACATTCACAAAATTTGAATTGAAATCCTTGATTTCTCACTCAACCATAAAAGGGGACCAAATGAGACTCATACATCCAAGGTGGCATATAAGTCCCACCTAGGGGAACTCATATGCCCAAGGTGGCATATGGATCCCACCCTAGCTTTTCGTGCTAAGAAAATGTCAAGGGGTTAGGTCATTAAGTGGGTTTATTGAATATGTCAAGATTTCAGTTGAAATAAGCCTCGGGATACATAATAAAGGGTCCTAGGGGCCTATTAATGATGATTTGAAGGTCATAAATGCAAGAGGGACAAAAAATTATTGTGAAGATGTAAATAAATACACTTTCCAACACTAAATTAAGGAAAAATTAGGTCTCTTTAGCCTAAAAGGGCCCTAAACTTAATGTGAATGTGCAAAACACATTACAACACCAAATCAAGGAAACCTTAGGCTTAATCTAATATTAATCATTCCCAAATTAAGTGTGAAAAGGGGATACTTTTTAATACACTACAACTAGATGGTCATAGATGGCTATACAACAAACACAAATAAATAGTATTCTAGTTGAAAAAAAAAATCAATGTTAATGCTCGTTGAACATGTAAATACAAACTCAAAACTTGTGATTTAGCTTTTGAGAAAATTGAATAATTATTTGTGTATCTTAAGAAATAGAGAGAAAAAATTTCCTATTATATTTTATTTTTTTCCTACCTATCAGAGTGAATACATGAATCATTTATTTACCCGAATCTATGCATGATTCATTCAAAGTTTTTATATTGTTAATTGTTTACAAATATTCTACTCATACAAGCATCAATATGAGACTAATGAAAGATCTTGCAAGCACAATTAGGAGACTTATATCAACTCCTTTCAAGCAACCACACTTGAAACCACCAATGGAAGACCAAGAGTCATAACTTAGAATTCTATTTTAAATGTCTCTTTGAGATTTTGAACTTGGGTCTCCACAATCAAAACTCAATGTTTTAACCAATTAAGATCAACTCCTTGAACATTCATTTATATTTTTGTTGAAGGAGACTTGGGAATATAAGGGAGCCTTGTTTCTCATTTCTCATCCTAGACCAACTTGGATGCATGCCCTAGAAGTGCCTTTTCTCAAGGCATTAGATCCCTAAAGTAGAGTTAAGAGCACAAATTAAAAACATGTACCCTATTCATATATTAACTAAACAAAATTAAGTTAACCTTTTGTAAAAGAATATGCCATTGAAGTTCTCCATTGTCTTGCAAATGTTTTTGTTGAAATGACATATCATTATGATCTCCATTATCAGCAAGTATTTGAACAAGTATCAATGCCTTATACATTGCATCTCTCTAACATACATGAATATTAAAATGTGAGTCACCATCAATCACAAACATCTAATACATTACCAAGTCCATTGAATCTGTGGCACTTGTTTATTAAACACAAACAAATGCTAAAGCATGCAAGATTAATATATTCATCAGTTGACACCAAGCACCCCATTATATATAATTTTTCACATTCACTATTAGCACATGTAAATATTTACAAGACTATTGATAGATTTAAAAAAATATTCAATGCAACAAAATCTAATTTTGCAAGTAAATAAAAAATAAATATGTTAAACTCATAACTTCTCAGGTAAAAACTGTGTAGTTTGTTTGGGCTGACATAGCACTGACGTCTCGACAACCTTACTTAGGTTGCACCAACATTGGGCCCTCCCCCATTTCAAGGTAAATTTGGTTGAAATAATTGACAATTTTTTATTTGCTTATCTAATTTGGCCATAATAGTAGGAGTGGCACACTCGATTGGCCAAAGCATCCTAATGTAGGCAAGGGGTCGTGAGGTCTAGACTCCCCTTTGTCCCCATGGTACCAAAGGGCATGTCGCGCCAGCATCACTGACTACATGAAAAAAAATTGAGACACACTGTAATTTATAAGGGGACTACCCGATTCCTACAGTCTAAAAAAAATAGAGAAAATGGCATGCATATTTATAACACTCAACTTCATTGAATATGGTTTTCTATAACAGAAGAAATATCACAGAAATTATGCATCAAACTCTAGGTAGGTAACTTACTTTGATTCTTGTGGGTGATAAGTATCTCATTGCTATCTATATTGTGAAGTCTGTTACACGACAGATAATTTGTGTGGTGTACCTTTCTACTGTGGAAGCAACCCGGAAATCAAGCAAATGACATAGAAAGGTATAAATGTACCTTCTGACGCCCTACTGGTAATCTTTCTTTAAATTATATTACATCGCTGACAATTTGTCAATAATATCAGGCGGAAGAAATTTCGTTGCAGTTGCTTAGAAATGACGAATCATCTACAAATTTGGAATCTGTTTACCGCTTTCTATACGCATGATCACAACCCACATAGAAAGAAAATGGACGGCACAATGAATAGTTACTTCTGTTAAGAATTATCACTTCACTGTGGCTACGTACATGCCAATTAGTCAATAATATCAGGCGGAAGCAATTTCGTTGAAGTGTCTTGGAAATGGCGAATCATCTATAAATTTGAAAATAATGTATGAAAACAACGGACATAAAAACACATGGGGTGGACGATGGATAGACTATTCTGTCAGAATTACCACTTCACAGTAGCTGCGTCCTTACAATTTGTCAACAATATCAGGCGGAAGCATTTTCGTTGCAATTGCTTAGAAATGGCGAATCATCTACAAATTTGTAATCCATTTGCCGCTTTTTATAATTTCGCATCGTTAAGAAGTATTAGAAGAGTAGTTGGCTTAAGAAGAGTGGAATTAGGCGAACGTTTCCATCATTTTCGGACGATGCTGCATGCAAGCCTTGCGCGTTGCATGTGTGATCGGTGACTTTGCTATCGTTTGGATTTCATTGCTACGGTATTATGCGTGTGTTTGGTTGTACGCGGATCGAATTTTTCGGGATCGCTGCATTCATCTGTGTTTTCTTCTTAATAAGTGTTAATTGGAAATTCTAAAGTTGGTTACTGGAAATATTAATCCCAACTAATTGTATTTACTCTTTTGTCAATCACTTTCGTTTGATTGTTGTCGAAGACTCCTCCATGTTCAGTTCAAGCATGCGAGCATATTTTCGTCAACTCATCTACGCTTCCATTATCTGCATACAAGACAGAAATTAAAGATGAAATTAATTGGATAATCTTCCACCATATTTTTCCTACTGCGAGAAGCCAAAGAATTGAGTGTAGTTATTTTTTTTGTTTTCTCTCTTTTTATAGCAGATACGTTGAATGAAAATTAATTTTTGAGTGAAACAAAAAAGGAAGGTTGCTTTCAAGTAGTTCATTTTTCTCTACCACCGTAAAACGAAGCACCCTATTATAAGTTTATGTATAAACAAGAAAACAGCAGTTCTGTATTTATTTAATATACAGCATTGTATGAATTTGTCATATCTATGTCTTTTCTTCTCTTTTACCTATTGCCTTCATTTGTTATCAAAGCTAAGGTTTATCTACCACAGGTAATCAAAGCATATGTCATCACTGTCAACAATAGCAGCGTCAAGAATAAGCTTGACAAATGCTGAAATTTCAAAATTCAATGGTAAAGATTATAATTATTGGTCAAATACAATGAAGGTTTTATTTAATTCTTAAGATATAGGGGAGCTTTTAGACAATAGTTTTTCTAAATTAGCTAATGCAGTAGCATACAATGTTGTATCTTAAGTAGAGAGGATTTATGTAGGAATAATAAAAAGAAAGACTCTAAAGTTGTCTTCTATATTTTTCGAGTAATATATGAAAGTATTTTTCCAAGAGTTGCACCAACAACAAATTCAAAATAAGCATAAAATATCCTCCAAATAACATATCAAGAAAAAGCCAAGGTGAAAATTGCTAAAATGCAAATGTTAGGCTGAGATTATATGAAAGACTTTGAAACAATAGATTCATTTTTCACTCAAATTATTGGAATAATTAATCAAACTAGATCTCATGGTGAGACCTTTGAAGGTAGGAGAATAGTTGAAAAAATTCTGAGTTTATGCACAAAGTTTGAACCCATTGTTGTGGCTATAAAAGCGATAAAAGAAATCTCTCACAATTCTCTATAGATGAGCTTCATGCATCTTTTCAATTTATCATGCACATAGGCTAAATAGATCATCAAACTCATCCTTGAAGCAAATCACAAGTTTCAGTCAATCATGGTTTAGGCAAAAACAAATACAACTTTAGAGGTAGAGGAATAAATTCATAGAAAGGTGGAAGAATTAGCCCAAAAAATTCAAGTAGAGGAGGTAGCAACCAATACATAAGTCACAATCAATATCAAGGTCAAAGGTATAGCAAATCTCAAATTCAATACAATTATTGCAAAGAGTATGGTCATTATTCAAATGAATATACGAAAAAACAATTTTATTTTAGCTAAAAAATACAAACTTTACTAGAGAAAACCAAAATAAGAGTAGTATGTTTTTAGCATACGATGTTGCACAAGAAAATAAAAGTACGTATGGTTTTTAAATTTGAGATACAACAACCACATGATAAGAAACCTATAAATATTTTCTAGTTTAAATGAAATGATTTAAAATCAACTGTCACATTGGGCAATGACACCAAACTATTAGTCATGGGAAAAGGAAACATTAATATTCTAACTAAGTAGGAGGGAGACAATGTTCATTTTAGATGTCTACTTTGTTCCTAGTCTAAAACATAATTTGATGAGCATTAGAAAACTTGTTCAGAAAACTTATATAGTATGTTTAAAAAACAAAGAATGTATAATTTTAGGAAAATTTTGAAGAAATCAGCTTATTGCAAAATATTAAATGAACAATAGCATAATGTATCCATTGAGGTTGGAACCAAAGTTGAGGGTGGAATTTTCTCAAGAACACCCCTTAGTGAATCCACAAGTGGATCAATTAAAAAAACACATATGTCACTCAAACAATCTTTTAAGTAGAAATAAAAGATGACGATTGGATTAAATGGCATCTATGATTTGGACACCTTAATTTTGGAGGTCTAAAAAGGTTTGCAATAATAGAAAGACTAGAAAGAGTATGTGAATGGTGTATTTTTGGGAAATAAACATGGAGAACCAATTCCATCAAGCAAGTCAATTAGAGCAAAGACACCACCAAATATTGACCATTCAAATTTGTATGGACCAATGCAAACACCTTTAATTGGTGGAAGATTTTATTTATTGACATTTATTGATGACTACACTAGAAAAATATGGGTTTATTTTCTAAAAGATAAGCATAATGTGTTTGAATTTTTCTATCAATTCAAAGCCCTTTTGAGAAGCAAAGTGAACATTACATAAAAGCATTGGGAATAGATAAAAGTGGTGAATACTTATTAGACTAAGGTTTTGTAACGATAATAGAATCCACACGAAATTCACTACAAGGTATACACCTTAGAAAAATAAAGTAGCAAAAAGAAAAAATAGAACAATCATATACATGGCTAGGAGTATGATGAAAGTAAAATATTTATCAAATCAATATTGGGTTGAAGTTGTAACATATGCAATCTACATTATCAATACATTTTCAATCAAGAGAGTTAAG
Source organism: Sequoia sempervirens (assembly GCA_007258455.2). Lineage (NCBI taxonomy): Eukaryota > Viridiplantae > Streptophyta > Pinopsida > Cupressales > Cupressaceae > Sequoia > Sequoia sempervirens. Next base: position 558,744,732 of record VDFB02105785.1, read on the forward strand.
AATTTGATTCCAAAAGAAGCATGGAGTGGAAGAAATCATAGTGTTTCTCATATGAGAGTGTTTGGATGTGTGGCATATGCACATGTCCCAAATAAATTGAGAAATAAATTATATAAAAAGAGTGAAAATATATCTTTATAGGATATGGTGAGGAATCAAAGGTTTATAAATTGTATAATCCAATGATTAAAAAATTTATAATTAGAAAAGATGTGTAGTTCATAGAAGAACCATGAAATGAAAGACTTGGAATAATAGGGAATATTTTAACACGTTTACCACAAGAGGATATACAAGAACTAATTCTTGTAGATACTCATTCTACTGTGACTCCTTTGGCACCCATTCAAGTTCAACAATGTGGTCCATAAGAGGCACCTTCATCAAGTAGAAGGATAGCCTCATTCATTCAAGATGAGTACTCTCTCAAATAAATAACAAACATAATCTAAAATAGGCATTCTAGGTGTTGGACAATCAAGTCCATATTCTATAGAATCTACTTTGAGTGATATTTCAAATCTAACATTGGAAAATTTAAGGAGGTAAAAAATAGACATATGAGAGACATATATGATCAAAATGACGGTAAGAATAATGTTGGTTTGATTTATCCTTTTGTATTATTTTCACAAGTAGATGATCAAATTCACTTTCAGGATGAAATAAAAAATGAAAAATGGATACATGTCATGGATGAAGAAATTGATGTTATAGAAAAGAATCATACTCAAGGGACTAAATGAATCTTCCAGTGGGTCTACAAGACCAAGTTAAGTTCAAAACATGATGTGTAAAAGCATTAGACAAGGCTTGTATGTAAAATTTATTCACAACAACCATGATTTGATTTAAATGAGATATTTCTCTAGTGGGTTGTTTGGACACTTTGAGATTAATACTCTAGCAATAAAAACTCAAAAAGAGTGGTCTTAATATCAAATAGATGTAAAATCAACATTCTTAAATGGTCTCTTGGAAGAAATATATGTAGAGAAACCACCAAGGTATGAGATATTAACTTATGTGAAGTCTACAAACTGCAGAAATAATTATATGGGCTTAAGAAAAATATTAGAGCATGTTATTTAGTAGAATTGAATCTTCTCTTATAGAATGATTTAATTAGGTACAACAATGAGCCTATATTATAAATAAATAAAAAATGAACAAGGTGAAATTATAATTATTTGAATCTATGTTGATGATTTAATATTCACAAGTAACTTATCAAATTGATTTGTTCAAAGGAGCCATGTAGAATGAATTTAAAATGAGTAATTTGGGTCTTATGAAATATTTTCTTAGCACTAAGGAGAATTAAAATAAAAATGGTATATTCATATCTCACACTAAATATGCAAATGATATTAAAAAAATTAATATGATAAATTACAAATTAGCACCGACACTAATAGTGGTAGGATTGAAGTTAAGGAAGGATTCAACACCCTCAAGATGACGAGGTCTAGAGGGGAAAATAGTCCTCAACCACCTTAGGGATCAAAGCTCAAGTGATGGGATGAGGTGATGAAAGACTGTTTATTTATTTTTTATATAGAATTAGAATGTAAGATTTCCAAAAACAGAAAGAGTAGGTCACAGAGGTCTTTTGGATAGTTTGATGAGTTCTCGACCAAGGATGACAACATGACACATATGCAACACATTGGCATCTCGTATGGAACAAAAATTGAACAATTTTTGAAAAACAACAAAGTGACTACTTCTATTTTGATTTCTGGGAACTTCCAAGAATGCAAGGAAGATAATAGAAAATAACAAAACTAAAATAAAACAAACTAAATGAATTGTAGATTAAATGGAATGTAGTTGATAAAAAGAAGGATGAGAAAGGAAGAACTCACAACAGACCAAGAAATGAAGCATCCAACAAAAGAATACCTCTAATAATTACACACATAAGACCGATGAAAATGTTGGGGTTGTTTAGGGGTTTCCTCAGTCAAACCCCCATTTTAGTATTTCCACCTCAATGGATAGCCAGATAGCTAGATAGATAAAGAGATACATAGAAAAGATGGAAAATGAATAGACAAGGGATGTGATAAATCCCAAGATGTTCAAATACACAATACAAATGGATATCACCTACAAGGCTTGAGGAAGCCAAAGAGAAAGAGAGAAAGAAAGAGTTGTGAAAGTCAAGAGAGTTGTAGAGAACATTGTGAGAACTTTGAAATTGTTGTAGAAAGCTATAGAGAGTTGTGCAAGATTGGGAGAAAGAAAGAATTAGAGAAAAAGGAAAGAGAGAATGCCCAAAAGAGTAAGAGAGATCATGTGGAGTGAAAAAGATAAATTTAAAAAAGAGAAGAGGAGAGAAAAAGAGGTTATTGAGCCATTACAAACCATCCCAAGTTGTTTCCATCGACCAAGGTAGGTGACAAGTGGCAAGAAACTTGAAAATGACCTTTTGAATGTTAAAATTTTGTGAGACTCTAGTGTGACATGCAAACATCCATGTGATGCGCTAGTGTTCAAATAAATTACACTCAAAGATGGTGGGAAATGAAGAAATCACAAGGTTAACTCAAAACTCACACACAGAGTTAGTTGCTTAAAAGGGGTGTTGAGATCCTAAGAGGGAAAAGGCCAATGCAATGGCTAAGATGAGCCTACACAAAAATACTAATGGAGTGGATATAAAAGTGTAGGTGAAATTGCAAGGGTATGTAATTTTTGACATTATATTTTTCCCCCAATTTAGTGGGCTTATGAATCTACTTGAATATGCACACTAAAGGAAAGCTACTAAGAATTTATAACATCATGATGCCAAAAGGATACTATAGAGGAAGTAGATAGCTCTTTGAATTAGGGAAGCATTCCCCTAGGATAAAGATCTATAATACAAACACATTAGACATGAAATATTTGCAAAAGACAACAAGGTTAGAAAATATAAAGCTACCAAATCATGGGGTTAGAACATGATGAACATATAATTATTTAAAGATAAAAGCATGGATAACACATACACAATGGTACATAATAGACAAGCTAAAAATTTTGAGTCAACAAAGTGAAAGAGAACTTGATGCGAGAGGTTGTCGAGCAATACTATGCGTCGTTCCAAAAATAACAATAAATAACATATAGAAAAATTATTAAATGGAGAGAAGAATGTAAGGATTGATTTCTTCAAGGAAGGAATGCATCCATTTAAGATAGAGAAGCAACCAATGCTGAAGAGGATACATGACTCAAGCACTAGCTTACTGTCTCACTAGGGGTCATGTAAATGATAATGATTAAAAAGATAGATCATAGGCTAGCAAGTTGTGTTATGTTAGATGATCGTAGATTGATAGAACCAACCCTACTACATGGAGGAAAGTCACTGCTCAATTCTATGGTAGAACCAACCCCGCTATGGAGGAAAGCCACTACTCGATCATGTGGTAGAATCAGACCCACTACCTAGGAAAGTCATTATTGACATGTGATAGAAACTAACATCGCTATGGAGGAGAACCCCTGTCATGATTATAATAGACACATGTGATAGAAACAAACCCTGCAAGGAGGAGAACCCCTAGATCACAATTATAATAGACACATGAAAGAAAAAAACCCCACAAAGAGGAGAACCCCTATCACAATTATAATAGACAGGATAAGCTAGTGAGAAAGAGGAATCTTTTCTACTACAAGTATCCAAGATGTAAGAGAATTTTGACAGTGTTTTTATAAGAGTGAGAAGTAGAGAGGAAATCCTCAAGAGGGATGCACATCTCCAAAACAAGTTTTCCTTTCCCCAATGTACAAGCGAGGATAACCATGCTAGATACTATTGTGTCACTACCACAAAGAAATTATGATTGCACCAATAATGTACCACCAAAGGAAAACTATGAATGCCACATAGTGGGTGGTGAAAAATAGAAGGGAGTTGTAATATCCTCATGAGAAGATTCTTATCAGATAGAATAAAAAAGATAGAGGTAAAATTCGATATCACTTACATCATGAGAAGAAAAGATAGGCACACATCAATAGATGGAAGAGTGATGGCACCAAAATCAATATTTTTTTGTACTTTTTCCTTTAAGGCTCCACATTCACTAGTGGAATGGCAAAGCACTTGATGATATGCATAGAAAGAATGTTTTTTTTTTACTTTGTGTGAACCTTCTTATGTGTCTAGGAGCAAAGAGTAATCAACTGGGATTTGAGAAGCCTAAAAGAGATATGCTCTTTTTTAGATAAAGGATGAGGGGTAAGAAGAAAACCTTTCTCTTGTGAAGAGAAGTTTGGCTACTCATGAGAAGAAGGCATATGGGAAATAGATAATGGATGAGGGGATGGAGACAAATGAGAAGGCTTATAACCTAAACCCCTTGCAAAAGAGTGAGTTGAACTGGTTCCAAATGACCTTAACTCCTTATTCTATGCACCCAATACCATTTCCTTTATACCCATGCTTAGAAAGAATATTAAATCCTAAACCATAATGTGATTGAAACTCCTCAAAAGGGGGAGGATCAACATTAAGGAAATTATATTTTTTTTTCACATTATCTCGTGATAAAAAAGAATAATCATCTTTGATAGTGAGTGTGAATGATATTTTTTGGATGTCTAAGTGGATTGAATCTACTTTGTAATCCCTAATATAAAAGTCATTGAAGTTCAAGGATCCCCAATTATCATCAAGACATGCATCTAGTTTAGGAGAAGAATTAGGAGTAGACTCAAGATTTCTCACTTCAAGAGGATCTTCTTCAAAGACATCTATCTCAAGAGTATCCCATGTAACAGGTGCTACTAGATTAGATGTCAATGCATTAGGAGATAATGAAGGGATAAAAAATTTAAGAGTAGGTGCAATTGAAGCTTTACCAATAGTTTTCATCCCACATAAGTGTACAACATCTAGTTTAGCCTTGATTGTGATCACCTCACTATCTACAGAAAACTTCACAAAATAATGTAAAGTAGAAGTAACTACTCCCAAAGCATGAATCCATGGCATTTCCAAGAGAAAATTATATGGTAATGCTCTCGACATAACATATACCAAGGTAGGTACAATAACGAGTCCCAATATTAAAGGAAATATTATTGTGCCTAAGGCTTATTGAACAATATTATCAAGCCCACAAAGATATAAGAAGAAGCAGCAAGGGAAGTTGAATCAATCTTGATTTTTGGTAACAAGTTGATGCTACATATGTTGAGATTCAAACCAGTATCAATGAGAGAATTCCTAATGCCAATATTGTTAATGTAAACTATTATCATGTTAAGGGATTCATTTTCTACTATGCTTCAAGGAGGCTCATATGGATGACTTACCATCATTTGGCTAAATCCACATGAATACAGGTCATCTATCAGCGTGGCATCCTATTTTGTCCTGGTGGAGAAGATGAGGATCTTTTGCTGTGTTTTCCACCGTCGTACATTTGGCAATTTCGACGGTGCAGAATAATTCCAGAAGAGTCGAGATCTTGACCAAGGAAGTAGCATAGAGTTTTCTCAATAAGATCTTCGCCGGGTTCTTAGTTGTTGTTAGTCTAGGTGCTTGAGGAAGACTTGGTTGAGAAGGTGGTAAAGAAGTAGGTTGGTTAAGATTCTACTAATTCCTTCTAGTATTATAAGTATGACCTACCTCTCTATAAGAGGGAGCCTTAGATTGCATCAATTTCATGTAAAGATCTGGTGTATCACTTTCCAGCATGATCCATGAATAGAAATCGGGAGAAGTCACTTGAATTCAGTCAAGAATCATAGTGGCTGGTCTCTTGAAGCCTTTAGGATGTAGAACTATGATTGCATTGTGAATTGTAATGACTTATGAGGACTTATTTAGAAATATATATATCCTTGGAAGATGCAGTGAAGAGAATTTCATCATTCGTATTCATCTATCTGCTGAAAGTACATTGGAATGAAGAGAAAGGTAGAGTAACATTTAATAAAACTATAATGATTTCTGTCTTCACTTTTCAATAAAATGTCTAAGATATAAGAGGAGTTTCATGAGAATCAAAGATACAAAGTGACATAGGCATATCCAAGTCACCATCACATGCATGGAGTGGAACATCATTAACACTTTGAATAAGACTAGAAATTGAACTAATAAAAGAAGATAGAAAATGAATTTTGAAAGTAATGAAATAAATATAAGAAATAATGCATAAACAGTCCAATTGAAGACCAACATATTATTTTTACTTTGAAAGCATGGAATAGGGTTTGGGGCAACACTCCAAATTATTTTTCTTAGAAGGTAAAATCTTTGATTTGTCCTTTTTTTTTAATGTTCACATTGAGTTCACCAAAATGTAGAGGAGATTTGACATCATCAAGATGACAAGGTTTAAAGGGGAAAATAGTCCTCAACTACCTCAAGAATCAAAGCTCAGGTGATGGGATGAGGTGATGAAAGCATATTTATTTATGTTTTATGTAGAATTAAAATACATGAGAGTTCCAAAAAAATTGCAAGTCACAGAGGACTTCTAGATAGCCTCACTAGCTCTAGACCAAAGATGAAAGTGTGACACATGAACATCCATGTGGTGCATTGATGTTTCATATGAAACAAAAGTTGAGAGTGAGCCAAAAAAAAGAAAAGTGGCCATTTTTATTCTAATTTCTAGGAAATTTCAAGAATGCAAGGAAGATAATGGAAAATAATAGAACTAAAATAAAGAAAATGAAATGAAATATAGATTAAATGGAATGTAGATGATAAAATGGAGGAAGAGAAAGAAAGCACTCACAATGGAACAAGAAATGAAGCCTAGAGAAAAATAATACATCTAATACTTGCACAAACAAGATCAAGGAAAATATTGTGGTTGTTTAGGGGTTTTCCTCAATCAAGCCCCCATTTTGGTATTTTCACCTCCACGGACAACCTTATAGACAAATAGATAAAAATATAAATAGAAAAGATGGAAAATGCATAGACAAGGTATGTGATGAACCCCAAGATGGTCAAAGACACAAGACAAATAGATATTACTTACAAGGCTTGAGGAAGCTAGAGAGAGAGAGAGAGAGAGAGAAAGAGAGAGTTGTCATAGCCAAGAGAGTTGTAGAGAATGTTGTGAGAAATTTGAAACTCATGTAGCAAGCTATAGAGAGTTGTGGAAGCTTGAGAGAAAGAAAGATTTATAGAAAAATAAAAGAGAGAATTTCCAAGAGAGCAAGAGAGATCATGTGGAGTGAAAGGATAGATTTAAAAAGAGAGAAGAGGAGGGAAAAAGAGGTTCCTAGGCCATTACAAACTGTCCTGCCATTTCCACCAACCAAGGTAGGTGACAAGTGGAAATACACTTGAAAATGACCTTTTGAATGTTAAAATGTCATGGGAAGCTAGCGTGGTGCATGGACATCTACGTGGTGAGCTAGTGTCTAGATAAATTACACTCAAAGATGGTGAGAAATGAGGAAAACACAAGGTTAACACAAAACTGACGCACAAAGGTAGCTGATGAAAAGGGGTGTTGAGCATCCTAAGAGGGAAAAAGGATAATGCAAGGGCTAAGATGATCCTACACAAAATACTAAGGGAGTGGACTCTAAAGTGAATATAAAAGTTTAGGTGAAATTACAAGGGTATGTAATTTTCCATAGTACAATTGGCAAGAAGGAAAAAAACAAGACATGCCAATGGAATAAGAAATCATGGAATTCAATATTCAAGGTCAAATGAGTTAAATTCCATATAATAGGAAGATAATGATTACACATGTAGCATTGATGATAGGAAATAAAATTTGATTATATCTTTCATTTTAGAACAAGTGTAGTATCATGAGAATCCAAGAAACAATCTATAGTCACTCTTTCATTGGTTGAAGCATTGAAGTATGTATTAGCAGTAGAATCATCATGCCAAGAAATTTGGATGAGAAGAGTGTTGAAAGATCTAAGGCATGAATGAGAAGAAGCAATAATAATATTGCGACAAAAATTCAACAATAGCACTATCCAAAAAATATAT
>VDFB02105785.1:558752815-558847029 GCA_007258455.2 Sequoia sempervirens
ATTTAGGAGGCTTGTAAACGAAATGGACCTAATCTATTGTTGTAATGTGTTTTACACATTCACATGGGATTTAGAGCCCTTTTTAGCTAAATAGACCTATTTTTTCCTTAATTTAGTGTTGTAAAGTGTATTTATTTACACTTTCACATTGGATTTTGGGCCCTATTGAATTTATCACCTTAATATCATCATTAATAGGCCCCCTAAGACCCCATATTATGCATGCCAAGGCATATTTCAATAAAAAATCCAACAATATCAACATATAAACTTAATGTACACACTCCCCGACACTTTAGAAATCAAAATAGGCCATGTGGGACCCATTCACCACTTTGGGTGAATGAGTCCTATCCATGTGGGACCCATTCACCCAGCTTGGCGAATGAGTCCCATTTGGCCTATTTTCAAGGTTTTAAGTGAGAAAATTTGGGTTTTAAGTTCAAATTTTATGTATGTCGGACTTTGGGATCTAATACACGAGATATTAGATAGATTGTCTATATAAATGAGCTTTCAAATCATTATTTTGCATAAGCATTCATGATATCAAGTCAAGTAAGCAAGAGTTAAGCATTCCAAGACTTCAAAAGAGTATCAAGAGAGTATTCAAAGTCATTTCTAAGACATTCAAGGGAAGAATTATTCATCAATTGTTGTAGCAATTCAAGATCCATCATCGTGTTAAGCATATCAAGCATCAAGCATGTTATTGAGCTAGTGTTGTGATATAGTATTGAAGATCCAAGATCAAGCATTGTTCTACACCTATTGTTAAGATCAAGATCTACATCCTTCATGGCCATTTCATGTTGAGTTGTAGATTTACAAAACATCATTTAAAAGACATCATTCAAGATCTAGGTATCTTGGAGCTTGAGGATCATTGAAAATTAGGTTACAAGCTTGAAGCAATTTTTTGGAGTTGTCTCCCTGTTTGCAAGGTTATAATCTTCACTAAAAGGTCACCTACAACCTCAAAACCAAAGTTTCAGATTTAGAGACAAAGTGGAACATAAAGAGTAGACATTGAATACCAAATTCATACTTTGAAATTCTAGAAAACCCTAACTGGACTCAGTCACCCAGATTGGAAAATGAGTCTCAATTTAGGTCAATTTTCATATTTTTGTAGTTTTGGATACCCTTTTTTCTAGAAACTTGTTCCTCTACAAAAACCCTGATCTAGGACTGATTCGCCTAAAATAGCAAATGAGTCCCAGTAGGCCTAAAGTCCAAATTTTTTCGCATTTTGAGCTCTATGCCTGCTTTAGATTCCTAGGTGCACACATTCCATTATGTACCTTTTGGTTTGTTTCATTTGCATCTTTAGATCATCCAATGAGTCATTGCATCAAACTAGGTTTAAGCATTCTATCTTGCATTTCATTTATCTTTCCAAGTTCTTACTTGGTGGTGAACCCCTTATTAGTTTGCATTTAACCCCTAGGACAGACCTATTGCAAGATATCTTTCTCCTTTGCATTGAGATCTCAAGGGTTTGTTCTTGAGTGAAAGTTAGTGAAGATTTTCATTCTAGGTCTTATACCCTAGAAGAAGCATTTAGAATACCTTCCTTCCACCTTTCATTTTGGTAAACTTGCATTTAGAATACCTTCTTTACTAATTTGGAGTCCATCATCATCCTAGATCTAGCTTAGGGTTTGCATTAGTTATTTGGCATCTATGGTTTCTAAATTTTGCATTACTGAAAGTGCATATAGGTTGCATTTTTTCATCTCAAATCATATAAAATCTACATTTGCATTTAGTCTTCAGGTCATACAACATAAAAAGCATTAAAATCAATTGAAAATTTTTGAAAATTTTGGAAAAACCCTAATTGGGACTCATTCGCCCCTTTGGGTGAATCAGTCCTAGTCCAGATTTTAAAATTCCTTTTAAAACATTAAAAACCCAATTTTTACAGTGCTTCCTAAGTTTGTTGGTAACATATAGTATAAGTCTGGAAAGTTTTAGGAACATATTTTCTATGTATCTAGGTCAAATCATCCATGCAGTGAAGTCATTTTTAAAGCATTTCAAAAATCATTTTGGTATCAAAAGCTTCAGATCTGAAGGACATTTGTTTACATTTTAGAAACATTGCATAATTTAGATAGATTACTTTCTCATGTTAGCATGTGTTCTTTTCGAGCATTTAGTGTTTCTAGAATATCAAATGGCTTGTACAATTCTATTTTCCCTACTCATGGGCATAATCTAGGAAAGCAAAGTAAAACCTTTGATAAGCATGTTGGATACCCTCCTAGTATCCATCGAATTTGTAAGAATGTCATAACACAAGAGGATGCAAGTGTAGTCAATCATAACAATCATACTTGTTCTTCTCCTAATACCTCTCATATTAGTGATGAAGGTATCTCAAGGTGAAAGAAGACACAAGCATTGAGGGTCTTGATTGTCCCTCTCCTCCTCCCCCTTTGGAAAATATTAGAAAACAAGAAGATGAGATCATAGACACATTGCTAAACATCACCTTACCTAGTCTTCATTCATCCCTTTCTTGTGAGAATGTTCTAGTGAAAGTAGATGAAATAATAGGTAGCCATGATAATCAAATTTTTCCTTCTCCTTATATCCCTCCTCGATGCAAAGAGGATAGGTTGGTGTTAGAAGATGCATCTATTGAGAGTCATTAGAATCTTGTTCCTCCCTTCCCTAATGCTCCTACCATTTGGAAAGATCTATTTGATAAGCATGAAAATCATAGTTTTCCTTCTTTTGATGCCTCCCATATTTGTGATGAATATACTTTAAACAAAATCTAACCATAGAATGCGATGAACATCTTACAAGCTCTCCTACTAGGGTAGATAGTATGGCACAAGAGAATGAGACCTTAGAGAAAAAGGACAATAAAATTGAGCCTTCTCTTAATGTCCCCACTAGTGATAAAGAAGATATTTTGATCTCCCCTACATGTGATGAAGTCATTTTAGAAGAACCAAGCTTTGAATGTCATGAACATCTAGCTTATAGTCCTCATAAAAACTCTCCTCCTAGGGAGGATATCATAGTGCAAGAAAAAGAAAACATTGAAAATAATGATATTGTGCCCTTAGATGAATATGGTGAAGTATCATTAGACTCTCCTTCACTAAGGGCGTTAATATTATTAACCTCAACTCATCCTCTACCCTCCTTCACATAAACCACAAACTCAAAATAAACATGAACTTATCCTTTACTCACCTAAGAATAATGTTTCACAACATCTAAGTCATAATACCATTGCTCATACATATAACACTAGAAACAATCTACAACCAAGACAAAAACCTTCAACCACCTTACCTTTGCCTAATCCCATCTTGCCTAGTGCTCCTTAGTTTCCTTCGCAAAGTGGAAAGGAGTATGATCTTGTTGAAAAACTAAAGAATACTCCTGCTAAGATATCCTTATGGGACCTTATTCAAGTCTCCCCTCATTACCACAACATGATTCAAAGTGATTTATAACAATTTCTTGTCCCTTCTAATGCGCAATCGAATGAAATAGAAGCTATGATTCAAGGAATAAATGCTAACATTGTTTTCCACCAAAGTGAACTCCCTCCTTTGAAAGTGCAAAAATAAAATGATGTCTTCATGATAATAGCTGGCTACAACAAATTAGGAATAAAGAGAACCCTTGTTGACAATGGTTTTTCTCTTAATGTGTGTAGTATCACACTTTTGGATAAACTTGGTGTGGATAAGTAAAAAATTTAACCTGAAATTCCTTGTCAATTCATGGATTTGATAACATAGGCAAAAAACCATTGGGTACATGATTACTTTACCTATTACAGTTAGACAGGCTGGACATTACAAACCCCGATTCATGTCATGCCAAATGATCTTTCATATAATCTCTTTTTTGGAAGACCATGGATTCATGAGATGCATGTGGTGCCCTCTACCTTTCATCATATCATGAAATGTGTCTATAACAACAAATTATATATAGTCAAAGCCAATACTGAACCAAATAGTTGTTTGAACATTGAGAAAGGTAAAGAGAATCCTTTGAAAATATTGACACCAACTACAAAAGTAGAACACGTGTAATAGAAAGAAAGAAAAACATATTGACGAAGACACAAAGCTGTTAGAAGATGATTGGGGTTCCTTAGATTTCAAACCTACATTCATGGGGGAATACAAGGTCATAAACAAAGACTCTAACAAGGGAAAAGAAAAAGTAGTAATATCAATAAAAAATTTGAAAGACCCTTTGAAAGCAACAAAATTTGGAAGACCCTTCAAAAGCATCCACCTGAACCACTTTAGAACAAAAGCCAATAAATTGTACAACAAAATTTGATGAACTTGACTATGAACAATTGCTGAATCCAAAAGAAATGAAAAAGATTTATAGAAGAGGTTATGAACTTATGAAACAATTTGGTTATAATGGAAAAGGATGTGGTGCTAATGAACAAGGTATATGTGTCCCTATAGAACCTAACACACAAGAAACAACTCATGGTCTTGGTTATTGTCCTTTCATAGAAATCAACCCATCAAACAAGCCTTAACTTAAGATCAACACTCTTACAAAGGTTTCTTCTAAGCCGACTTTAACAGTAGTGCATCCTGAACTGGTAAACACACTAGTGGTCTTGATTGTTATCATTTGTAAGAAAAGAAACAAAAATAAATAAATCTTTGCTTAATGTCAATGTCATCACACAAAACACCAATGATTTGAGTTTGTTAGATTTTACACCCTCCTATAAAGCAGAGAACAAAATCTCACAATCTAAAGAGTGTTGTGTAGGTATGACATCTTGTACTAAGAAAGAGATATCTTTGTCACCAAATAAAGGAACATATTCTTTTGATCAAGAGAGTATCTTATCGAGACGCCTCCAAGATCACTTGATATCTCTCCCTCCAAGAACACGAAATAAATTTTACTACAAGAGTTCATTTTGCGAATATCACAGAGTTCATGGTCATTCTACTAATGAATGTAAGGCTTTAAGTAACAAAATTCAACATCTTAGGGACTATGGTGCTCTTCCTTGTGTTGAAGCACCTAGTTCCTCTAATTGAAACTTATTTGAAATCCTATTCATCTCATCCTTTTCCTGCACTAAGTGGGGGCAAGGGGTTAGATAGCCTTGACCTTTCATTAACATATAAGAGCAAGCTTGGGATGTGGATGACATGACTTAATTTGACTCGCATGTGACAAACTTATTCATGATGTAGTTTGATTTGGAAACATATAACTTGGCATAGGGCTTTCCGAATTAGCTCACATGTCTTCTTCTACTTTAAAGCAATTGCTCACATTAATGGTGTTAGCAACCGCTTTAAAGTGGGGGAATACATCGAAACTTATGTTTCAATGTGTGACTTTCTTTTTCTTGCAATGCCTCCTTTTCTTGGTGGTGTCATTGGGCTTGATTCCCTCTGAGAGCATGATATTTCTTTGACTTGTCCTCTCTTGGAGACATTACGCACAATGTTCCCTAAGAAGAGACCTTGCATGAACTAAGAAAAATCCCTTTGAACATACCTTACATTGTTTTGTATTTACAACATTGGTTATATGGACACCTTGAATAAAACAATTTGTATGCTTGTGGAGCCATCTTGTTTTTTCATGAGTTCCAAGCATATGAATATTTGCTTGCCTCATGAAGCTCGAAGTTCATTGTTTGTTCATGAGCTCCAAGCATACGAAGTTTTACTTGCCTTATGATGCTCAAAATTCATTATTGTGTGGCACCTTTATCAAAATTATCAGGAGGTATAAGTATGTTATGGTTTGACGAGAAGCTGATTCAAGGCACCGGTAAACCCACAAAACTGGTTTACAATTCCAGTGAGGAAGGAAAAGTTGCAAAAAATGCCCCCATGTAAAAAATTTTGGTTTTTGGGTGTTCAAACGAACATATGGTTCGAGTGCACCTAAAGGGGATTCACTAGAACCCCCCTTCGAGCAAACCCATTAAATGTTGGGTCCCACATTTCTGGGAAAAACAACAAAGGAAAGGGTTGTGGAAAAGGGATTCGCTTCAACCCCCCTTCTCCCCTCTGGCACCAAAAAACTCTAGAATTTTTCCCTTCAAAGCTCGAGTTGAGGATGAAAATGGAGGAGATTTCATAGACCCAACTAGATGATGGTAGTCCTTAGAATGAGCTATCTAATGAATATAATTTTAATATGTTTTGGTTTTATTATGTATTTGTTTTTTTAGTTTGATTAAACATAGTCTTTTCATCGAAAATCAAGCTCTTTGTTCTATGCATGTGGAAAAATAGTAGATTATCAAAAAAAAAGTTGAAAAATATCAATGCAATAGATATTGAAATCCTTGATCCAACAAAAAAAGTTGAATTTCGATACATACAAAAAAATTATGTTGTATACAGTCTGCCTATGTCTAAATTGTAAATGGTTTGACTTCAATACTTGATTAAGAAAAAAATATTCAATAATTTAACACTATGGAACCAATTGGAAGCACTAGATATCGTAGTTACAAATCTAAATTTGAAGAAATTATAAATTTTTTCCTTCATGGAAAAAAATTTATGTTGTATATGGTAAGTGTCGCTCATTAAAAATGGTTTTTACTAAAAAAACTAGTTTTCGAAGGAGATGGAAAAAGAAGTGAAATCTAATTCAAAATTTTTTGAAAAAAATATATTTAGAATCTACAAACAAAATTTCACAAATCACTAGTTTGCATCATCTTCAAATTCCTCAGAGTTTAGCTGCTATAGGTGCCTGAAAGTGAGGATTTAGTTAGAAAAAATTATTTCAGTGTCCAGTCTGGCCAAAAATTGTAAACCAGTATTGTGGGATCACCTGCATGACTTTACCTTAGCCACTCACGTATGTTTGGTGAGCACATATTGGTTGTTTCTGTATGTGTCTCACCCTCTTGGATCATCACCAAATGGACAACCTAAAGTTATGTTGCCTTAGAGTGAGTATGCATTTTTTTTGGACAAACAACTTAGATTTGATCCACATCGTGATGGAAAAACAGTCAAATCTTGATCCACTTTTTCTTTCCTTCTCTTTCATCTTTATACCTATGACATTGCATGTTTGTACATATCTTGTTTTGCTGCATATTATAAACCTTGTGTGTGTCCTTTTTGTGCTTATGTCAACTTGATGTAGGATCTTGGATCCTTAGGACTTGACCACCTCCTCAATCTTTGTTATCCTAGACCATCTACATTGGTACGATTGGACCCCTCTTGAATGTATACTTTAGTGTGAGTTTGAAGCAAGTTCATCCTCTCACTAAAGTGGGGGCTAAATGTAGTGTCAAAAAATGTCATCGTGTACATTTTCAAACTTAATTTGGGAATAATTAATGATAAATTAGACTTAATGTCACCTTGATCTAGTTTTGTGATTTGTTTTACACATCCAAATTAGGTCTAAGGCCCATTTAAGCTAAATAAACCTAACTCTAACCTAATTTAATGTTGTGAAATGTATTTATTTACACCTTCACATTAAATTTAGGAGGCTTGTAAACTAAATGGACCTAATCTAGTGTTGTAATGTATTTTACACATTCACATGGTATTTAGGGCCCTTTTTAGCTAAATAGACCTATTTTTTTCCTTAATTGAGTGTTGTAAAGTGTATTTATTTACACTTTCACATTGGATTTTGGGCCCTATTGCATTTATCACCTTAATATCATCATTAATAGGCCCCTAAGACCCCATATATGCATCCCAGGGCATATTTTAATCAAAAACCTAACAATATCAACATATAAACTTAATAAATGCACACTCCCTAACACTTTAGCAATCAAAATAGGCCCTATGCGACCCATTCACCACTTTGGGTGAATGAGTCCCATCCAGGTAGGACCCATTCACCCAACTTGGTGAATGAATCCCATTTGGCCTATTTTGAAGATTTTAAGTGGGAAAATTTGGGTTTTAAGTTCAAATTTTATGTATGTCGGCCTTTGGAATCTAATACATGAGATATTAGATGGATTTCCTATATAAATGATCTTTCAAATCATTATTTCACACAAGCATTCATGATATCAAGTCAAGCAAGTAAGAGTTAAGCATTTCAAGACTTCACAATAGTATCAAGAGAGTATTCAAGGTCATTTCTAAGGTATTCAAGGGAAGAATTCTTCATCAACTATTACAGAAATTCAAGCATATCAAGCATCAAGCATATTATTGAGCTAGTGTTGTGATGTAGCATTGTTCTACACCTATTGTCAAGATCAAGTGAAGCAGCCACAGTAGGAGGGTCCTCAAAGAGAACAGTTTGGACAATGCAACAAGAGTACACAACGAAAGTGACACAAAATATGGAGGAAAATGCAGATGAAAAAATTCTCATTAACAATTATCTCAGTTAAATTCAACTGACAACATTCGAGCTTATTGATTCAGCTCATAAGCCTGATCAAACATACAACATTCTCACATGCTCCTATATGCAAGTTGAACTATTACAATTTGGATCAATCTCAATCCACTACTAACTCTACTAACTCTATTGCCTAATCTAATGATCGATTACAAGCTTTATAGCATATCCACAACTCAAGAAACATCTGTGTCGGCCAAGATCATCACATTCTCCAAGGAAAGAAAATGTAACGTGTGCATGAATAGGTCAGTCTCAAGTTTGAATTATTCTCCAACAAGTGCGTAGGAGAGAGTGTGGACCCATAATGAAGGTCAGAGACAAACCAAAGAATGATTAAAATCACACCGTTAAGATCTGCAAGTCACAGGGATGATCCACAACGATCAAATTAGCCAATAGGCTTGAAAACTATTCTGGTGCCGGTTCAAGAAACTGCCAAAAGATTATGGAAGTGATAACTTGCCAAAAAAAAATCCAGTCACACTCAAATCTTGGAACAAGGAAAATGAACATGTCCACGATGTACTCCAAGATCCATAAGGTCTCGTGAGCAAAGATGACGGATCCACCAACATGAACTAAGAAAAATCAAAACAAGGATAGAAAACTGAAAGGAAATATTTTTCGTTGATGAAAGATTGTCAAGAACCAAGGATGCTCCTACATTAGACATCCAGGGTTAATGAAAAGTGAGTCCCTCACTTTGTTGGGACCAAAGGAAAACCAATATGATCTACCTCAGCCTAAGAAATCCAAGAAGAATCCTCCAGTGGTCTACCTTTCAATTTCACAAGATACTCTTTGTACTGTCTTCCATGAGTATTCCTTCCATCTCTGACATCCAAAATATCTGAGCAATCTCATCTAACTATTGCTTAGGAAATTGATTCTCCAATTCCACTGTATTGTCCTCACTAAATTCTACTTCATAATACTGATGTAGGTCTGCAATATTGAATATAGGCGATATTCCCATGCCATCTGGTAGCTCCACTTCATATGCATTTCCTGAATCAAACTTCTTCAAAATATTACAAGGTCTGAACTTCCTCATCTTAAACTTGTTGTATGTCCCAACTAGCAACCTCTCTTTTCTCAAATATACCGTTACTTCATCTCCTACTTTGAACTCCTCATGTCTCAGGTCTTTTCATCTACTTTTTCCTAATACTTTTGGTTCATGTCTTCCAATTTTTTTCACTTGAGTATGTACTTTCTTCATGTGTTTTGAAAATTCTTCTGCTTTTGCACTCCTCTTATTTTCCATACTGATGTCTCTTAACTCTAATATGCCTCTAGGATGTACTCTAGTAACAATCTCAAAAGGTGTCTTTCTTGTACTCCTATTCACTGAATTATTGTAAGTGAACTCTGCTTGTGCAAGGACTAGATCCCAACTTCTAGTCTTCTCTCCAACCAAGCATCTCAACAAATTTCCTAAACTCATGTTTACTACCTCTATCTGCCCGTCAGTCTGTGGGTGAAAGTAGAACTGAACTTCAAATCTATCTTCAACTTTTTCCAAAGTGTCTTCCAAAAGTAACCAACAAACTTTACATCTCTATCTGAAACAATACTCCTAGGTAATCCATGCAATCTAACCACTTCTCTAAAAAAAAATTCTGCTACATGCACTCCATCTATTGTCTTCCTACAAGGTATGAAATGTGCCATTTTAGAAAATCTATCTACCACCACAAATATAGAATCATTACCTCTTTGTGTCCTTGGCAAACCAAGTATGAAATCCATGTTGATATCCTCCCAAGGACTCTCCAAAATTGTCAAAGGTTTATACAATCCAATATTTTGACTACTCCCTTTTGCAGCTTGACAAACTCTACAACCCTGCACAAATCTCCTAACATCCTTATGAATATGTGGCCAAAATTAATTCTCGTTCACCAATGCCACTATCTTATCAACTCCAAAATGTCCTGACAGTCCTCCACTATGCTTTTCCTTCACCAGGTTATCCCTCATTGAACTTCGGGGTATACACAATTGATTACCTCTTAACAACATGTCCTCCTAAATGAAATAATCCAGCCATTGACTTCTATCCTCCAAAATAGGTACTTTACAAGCTTTCCAAGGTTTTGCAAAATCCAGGTCTTCTTCATACAAGTTCTTCAACTCTTCAAAGCCTAATACCTCCACTCTCATCTTTGTCAGTAAATTCCTTCTCCTGCTCAAATCATCAACAACTCTATTTGATTTTCCACTCCTATGCTTCAAAACAAAAGTATAACTCTCCAAGAACTCTACCCATCTCATGTGTCTCTAATTCAACCTACCATAACTATTCAAATATTGCAATGCTTGATGATTCGTATACAACACAAACTCCTTAGGAAATAAGTAATGTCTCCATTTCATCAAGGCTTGAACTATGGCATAAAATTCCTGATCATACACTAAATATCTCCTCCTAGCATCACTCAAATTCTCACTAAAATAAGCTATAGGTCTTCCTTCTTAACTCAACACTGCTCCAATCACATTTCCTTTTGCATCACAGTCTACTAGAAATACATTATTGAAATCCGGTAAAGCCAACATAGGCTATTCAGTCACCTTTTGTTTTAACAACTCAAAACTTTGGTTTTCTCTAGATGTCCATATAAAATCCTTCCTATCTCCTCTCATTGTTTCTGTCATAGGACTACAAATAGAACTGAAATTCCTAATGAACTTTCTGTACAAACTAGCCAATCCATGAAATGATCTTACCTCTCCAATGCTATCTGGTGTAGGTCACTCGACAATTTCTCTTACCTTCTTAGGATCCATCTTTAATCCCTCCATAGATATCACAAATCCCAGATATACCAACTCTTCCTTCATGAAACTACAAGTCTAATGTTTATTAGAAAATGCTCCTCTTTCAACCTTTGCAAAACTCGCCTTATATGCAACAAATTTTCTTCTCTACTCTTACTAAAAATCAAGATGTCATCCAAGTACACAATCACAAAATTACCCAAGAATTTATTCAATACTTCATTCATCAACCTCATGAAAGTACTTAGTGCATTTTTCAATCCAAAAGGCATCACCAACCACTCGTACAATCCTTCATTTGTCTTGAATGTTGTTTTCTACTCATCTCCTTCTCTGATTCTAATCTAATGATATCCACTCTTCAAATCTATCTTTGTAAATTACTTAGCTCCACTCAAACAATCCATAATGTCATCCATCTAGGGTAAAGGAAATCTATACTTCACCGTAATCTTATTTATGGCTCTAGAATCTATACACATTCTCCATTCTCCTTCCTTCTTAGTTGCTAACACAGCCGGTACTACACATGGACTTAAGCTTTCTCTGATCAAACCCTTTCTCAACAATTCTTGCACTTGTATATCCAAATCCCCATTCTCTACCGGTGTCATCCTTTGTGTTGCTTTATTAGGAAAAATAGCTCCAAGAATCAAATCCATACAATGACTAATACTCCTCACAGGTGGAAATCAATCAGGTACATTATCTAAAATGATCTCCTCATATTCTGTCAGTATCTCTTTTATCTCTTCCGAGTGTTCTTCTACATGCTTCAAATCTTCAGCCTTCTTAGGCACCAAGGCATAACATACATTATCATGTCTCAATTCATCAAGGAATCTCCTTCCATCAACTAGACAAACCCTAGCATTCATACAAACTTCAACTATAGGAACATCTTCTAAAGGCAACAAAATCTATTTCACCCCATTAGCAACAATGGTGTATATGTTCTTCTTTCCATCATGAATAGCCTGTTTATCATACTGCCAAGGTCTTCCCAACAAAACATGGCATATATCCATAGGCATGATATCACACAAAACTTCATCATGGTAATTTCCTATCTTTAATTTCACCAAACATTGTTCACTTACTAGAATCTTATGCTCATACTGAATCCAAGCTATCTGATAGGGGTTCAGGTGCTTCAACCTTTCCAACTTCAATTTAGTCACCATCTCTTCAAAAACTAGGTTCTTTGAGTTCTTTCACTATCAACAATCACTTTGCAACATTTACCAGCTACCGTGCATCTTGTTTGGAATAAATTATTTCTCTGCAATGGTTCCTACTCCAACTCGCTCTGACACAATACTATTTTGTTCACTAGCACTTCTCCTTCTTCTAGTTTTTTAGGTGATCTAGCATGATCCTCCTCAACAAAGGTTGTTCTTCTATTGTTCTCTATCTTTCTACTTGTTTCTCCCTGATTACATTTAAAAGATCTATATCCTTCTCCACCACACTTAAAACAAGTTCCTCTAAATACTCTTTTCTCTTGCCCTCTATCATCTCTTTTATAACCTTCATTCTGATAACCACCATATCCTCCTCTTCTATAAGAGTTTCCATCACCTCTATGATATTCATTGTCATTAGATTACTAACCTCCTTATCCTTATTTGGATCTGGAAAAGATCATCTTCCTCCTCTAACAAAAGTTCTTCCTCTTTGAAATCTTCTACCTCTTCCTCTCTATCTCTGCTCATGTCTCTTATTCAGCTTTTCTTTTGCCTTTAGGGCACATTGATATGCTTCTTCCATTCTCGACAACTCAATCAAACTAATCTCATCCTATATAGATGACCTCAAACCATTTACATATCGGGCTACTTGCTCAATCTCATCCTCTGAATGTCTAGATATGATATTCAACTTATAG
The DNA here is from genome assembly GCA_007258455.2 of Sequoia sempervirens. Lineage (NCBI taxonomy): Eukaryota > Viridiplantae > Streptophyta > Pinopsida > Cupressales > Cupressaceae > Sequoia > Sequoia sempervirens. The sequence goes on from VDFB02105785.1 coordinate 558,765,882, forward strand.
AATTCCTCAATATCACACTAGAATCTTTCTGCTTCAAATTATGTAACTTCTTGAACAAACTAATCTAATAGTCTACAGGCATAAACTTTGACTTCAGCTTATTCACCATCCAATCCCAAGATTTTATCTTTTATTTTCCTCTTCTTTGTTTATCTGTCTGCAAATTTTCCCACCAAAGGGATCCATGTCCTCTCAACTTTGCACAAGCAAACTTCATGTTCTTATCTTTAGAGGTACCTTCAAATTCAAAATACTTTTCCATCTCGATAATCCAATCAAGCAATTCTTCTAAATCCAACTTACCATTATAACCCAGTGGATTGAAATGAGGTCTTGTATTAACTTTAGTTAGGGCTCTTATGAACCTCTCTTCTTCCTGATCTAGGCCAGGTTGCTCTTCTCTTCCTCCTCCTTCCTAAACTTCTACCTCTTCATCACTTACATCATCAACTGGTCAACCTCTTCTTTGGGTTGTTTCCACTGCATCAAGTTGGGCAACAATTCCTCTTAACATCTCCATCATAGCTTGGTTTGCATTTCCACATGCTCCATTTCCTCTAACATTTCTTCTTCCAGCCATCTTGACAACAATCCTCTATAGCTGTAGGTCAGATCCTTAGTCCGCCACCCCACAACAAATTTTCAACAAGACTTCAATAATTCTATTGACCTCACATTGATCAAACCTTGCTCTGATACCAATCTAATGCAACCACCATAGGAGGGTACTCAAAGAGAATATTATGGACCATGCAGCAATAGTACACAATGAAAGTTACACATAATATGGAGGAAAATGTAGATGAAAATATATTATCATTAATAATTATCTCAGTTACATTCAGCCAACAACATTCAAGCTTACTGATTTAGCTCACAGGCTTGATCAAACATATAACATTCTCACATGGTCCTATATGCGAGTTGAACTATTACAATTTGGATCAATCTTAATCCACTACTAACTCTACTAACTATATTTCCTAATCTAATGATCGATTACAAACTTTATAGCATATCCACAACTCAAGAAACATTCACATCGGCCAAGATCATCACATTCTCCAAGGAAAGAAAATGTTATATGCGCATGAATAGGTCGGCCTCAAGTTTGAATTATTCTCCAACAGGTGTGTAGGACAGAGTGTGAACCCATAATGAAGGTTAGAGACAAACCTAGGAATGATTAAAATCATACCGTTAAGATCCACAAGTCACAAGGACAATCCACAATTATCAAATTAGCTAATAGGCTTGAAAACTATTTTGGTGTCAGTTCAAGAAACTACCAAAAGATTCTGGAAGCGATAACTTGCCGAAAAAAGATCCAATCACACTCAAATCTTGGAACAAGGAGAAAGAACATGTCTACGATGTACTCCAAGATCCATAAGGTCTAGTGAGCAAAGATGATGGATCCGCCAACATAAACTGAGAAATATTGAAACAAGGATAGAAAACTAAAAGGAAATATTTTTGGTTGATGCAAGATTGCCAAGGACCAAGGATGCTCCTACATCATCAAGATCTACATCCGTCATGGCCATTTCATGTTGAGTTGTAGATTTACAAGACATCATTTAAAAAACATTATTCAAGATCTAGGTATCTTGGATCTTGAGGATCATTGAAGATGAGGTTACAAGATTGAATAAAGTTGTTGGAGTTGTCTCCTTGTTTGCAAGGTTGTAATCTTCACTAAAAGGTCACCTACATCCCCGAAATTAGAGTTTCGAATCTAGAGACAAAGTGGAATAGAAAGAGCAAAAATTGAAGACCAGATTCAGAATTTGAAATTCTAGAAAACCCTAACTGGACTCATTCACCTAGATTGGTGAATGAGTCCCAATTTAGGTCATTTTTGATATTTTTGCAGTTTCGGATACCCTTTTTCCAAAAACTTGTTCCTGTGTAGAAACCTTGATCTGGGACTGATTCGCCCAGAATAGCGAATGAGTCCCAGTAGACCTAAAGTCTAATTTTTGTAGCATTTCTTACCTCATCTAAGTCTGCTTCATATTCCCATGTACACACATTCCATTATGTAGCTTTCTATTATGTTTCATTTGCATCTTTAGATCATTTAGTAAGTCATTGCACATCAAACTAGGTTTAAGCATTCTAACTTGCATTTCATTTATCTTTCCAAGTTCTTACTTGGTGATGAACCCCTTATTAGTTTGCATTCATCCCCTAGGACAACCCTATTCCAACATCTCTTTCTCCTTTGCATTGATATCTCAAGGGTTTGTTCTTGAGTGAAAGTTAGTGACGATTATCATTCTAGGTCCTAAACCCTAGAAGAAGCAAAACAATTTTCCACCTTTCAGTAATGTTACTTACAAGATTATTAGTAAACTAATAGTTGAGCATTTGAAATGAATTTTAGATTCTTTGATATCACCTATACAAGGGGGCTTTGTGAAGGGACATTAAATTGTGGGATAGTTATATCTTTAAAAAACTATCCATTTTATGGGGTATTCTAAAATTAAGGCAATATTTATCAAGCTAGACATGTTGAAGGCTTATAATAAGGTATGATGGTTTTTTCTTTGAATTTTTTTAATATAGATTTGGATTTTATTCAAACTAGATTAAATGAGTAATGATTTGTGTGACTTCAACTTTCTTTTCAATATTGATAAAAGGAATCCCATCTTATATATTTTTTAATTCAAAAGGATTGAGATAAGGTGATCCCCTCTTACCATACCTTTTCATTATTATGGTTGAAGGATTGGATTAATTGTTTACATAGAACTTGATTCTCATTCTCTTTAATTTTTAGATTACATTTCCTTAATGGGTATTTCTATTGTTATTAAGGCAACTAATTAGAAGATAGATTTAGATATGTATTTGATTGCATCGAGTCAACAAATTAATGAAGATAGTCAAATATTTATTTTTTCAACACCCCTTTATACATTCAACAACTTTTTTTATTATGTGGTTCAAGACAAGGAAAATTCCTTTAGAACGTCTTGAAATTTCATTATCTATTTGTCCATCTAATAACCTCCAATAGAAGCATATTATTGACAAGTTCAAAACAAGGGTTAGTCATTGAACTTTTAAGTGCCTATATTTTATTGGTTTTCTTACCCACCTAAAATAAGTGCCACAAGATCTTCCTATCTTTATATTTTTGGTGCTTTCTACTCCTAAAGAATATTTAAAAATATATATTTTTCTATCCCAAATAAGTATTTGGGAAAGGAATTTGGATTCTCATAAGTGAAGTCCTATTAGTTGGGATCAAGTTTGTAGGCCTTAGCAAAATGGAGGCATTGGTCTTAAGAATTCTAGTTGTAATAGTCAAGTCAAGTTGCTACCAAATTTTTTGGACATGGTAGCAACAACAAAATAAACTTTGGGCTAAATTATTCACCATAAATATTTATTTGGTGTTGTTATCGATTAAGGATCCATTTCTCTTTTTTGCATAGATTCTTGGGATATTTATCCTTCGATTCTCATTTCCTACACCATCTTCTAGCCTTAAGTAATATTATTTTGGAAGCAAGATGGTCTAAAAAAAATTATTTCAAGACATCTCAACTAGTGGGGAAATTTTCTTTAATTTCAAAAGGATGTGAGTTGTTGGCCAATGACAGGTGATTATATTGATCAAAATACTCTTTTTTTCTATTTTGAAAAATTGTTCTTGGTGTTCTTTCGAGAAGGTCGATGCCTTTTCTTGGGGCTATGATCCAAACAGAGTTGATTTGGTGTCTATTGGATACTAACTCTTAGAACACATGATAGAAATAGGGGTGATATTTTTCCCTAGTGGTAAAAAATATGAAATAATTATTGTCTGTTGAAGTATGACTTATTTAATTGTCTTGATTTTCAAAATAAACATCTCACCTAAGACATGTAATGAAATACACTATAAAAGAGAAGAATATAATATGAAAAATTCTATAAACACTTGATAATAAATAAGAACAACAAGCCACTTCAAGGGGGTAAAAGAAAAAAACAAGAACTAGAAGCAGTAGAAGAAGAAGCGAAAGCAAAAAAAGGAGATGAAGAGGAAGAAAATGAAACAAAAAATTGAGATGAAGATGAATATTTTTCATATAAGCATCCATAATTAATTAGAATTGAGGACAATTCCCTTGTAAAGAGGGGAAATGCTATGCCCCCTAACCCCATAATATGTATTGGGTTATGAGTACTCAACTTGTGGCTACCTCAACTCTTAATTAAGACATATTATCATTATTGTATTCTTTTTCAATTAATTAGGTCAACCTAGGGATTATATGTTGTTATCTAAGTTAGTTTGGGCATGATATCCTAAGTATAAGTATGATATATATATAGGAGGTATAGGTTAGTTATTATCATCAAGTGAAGTATTATGTTCTTATTGAAACTACTAAGGTATCCCTCTTGAAGTGGATTAGGAGATTGCCCCCTCAAAGTGGCATATTATTAAAAAGTTTTGCAATATGTTTCCTATTATATTTTTCTATTATGTAAGTTGTTTCATTATATGAAAACATAGAAAAAGAGGTTTTAAAGACCCTTCCAAATGTGCTAAATTTTGTGGGGTTAGTGAGGATTGCACTTCTTATCTTTTCATCTAATGTTCTTTTTCTCAAATCCTTTGAGGGAAATGGTGGTTTATTTGGAATCAACCTTTTCTTATGCTACTTCTTCGTCTGAATTCCAAGCTAGCTTGGGGTGACCTCCTACTTCAACATCAATTTTTCTAGTTGCCTAGTATATAGGTCCTATTTTTATTCTTTTTCTAATTTAGTTAGAAATAAATTGTCGAATCTTCCAAGATTATTAGAGTTTTATTGGATATATTCGGAAAAAGGTTTTGGATTCAATTAAAGAAACTTTATTGGATAAATTATACATGGATGTTGTCCTATCTATTTCAAACAATTTGACTTTAAAGAAGTTAGATTTGGGGTATTCTTATATTCTTTTTATTCATAGTTCTAGGATTAAATCTTCAAATAAGATGAATAGAGATGGTTAATAGTCTCCTCTTCTATTGGTATTTTCTAAAGTTAATACTGATCATTCTTCATGAGGTAATTTGGAGGTTGCATAGATTGGTGGAGTTGGGAAAGATAGTCTTGGATTGATTCAGTTCTTTTCCTCTTTTGCTATGGGGATTAGTAATAATAACCAAATGGAGGCTTGGTTTGTCCTTGTGGTTGTGGAGAAAACTTGTGAACTAGGTTGGAAAAATGTTATATGTGAGATGGATTCCCTGATTTTGGCTTCTCTTCTAAATACTGAATTATTTTTAAAGTCTTCTTAGAAGTTGGCTTTGTATGTGGAGCAAATTCTTCACATGTCATGAAATTTTGATTCCTTCTCCTTTATTCATATTTCTAGAGATTTGAATGTAGTTGTTGATTGTTTGACTAAGGGCACGTCCCCATGCGATTTCTTAGCTTATTTTCGCTAGCAACCACTGCTTAACTTATTTTGGTATTATTTGTGGAGCTGGTGGCTCCATGAACAGTTAATTTTGTTGCTTATTTTTAAGCAATCAACTTAAACTTGTATTTATAATATTCAATAATAATTTGAACAATTAAAAATTGAAAAGAAAAAATGAGAAGAAATATTAGAAAAGATGGAAAGAAATTTGTGGAGCCATGTGGCATTTGTGACATTTTGCAGCTGCTGCTTATTTCCAGCCCCCCTTTTTTTTTCCTAGCTTATTTTCAATTCTTAAGCAGTAGCTGTAGCTGCTCAAAAAGATTCCAAATTATTCTTTTCCTGTAATAAATTTTTTTGGCATGGAAACACTCCAGCTGCTTAAACTGCTTAAATCTTAGCAAAAAAAATGCTTAAACAACTGCATGAAGACAAAGGGTAAATAGTATCTAATGTTAATGGCATAGATCCCTATCTTCAAAGTGGTCTCTTTTAACTTTAAAACTCCTTTAGAGTGATTTGGGTTGATGATTTATCTTTTTATTTAGATTCTCTAAACTTTTTAGTTTTGTAAACCAAAACTAAAATCTTTATATAATTTTTTCAAATTTTAAAAATTAATATTTTATTTTTTCGAAATACATAAACGATGTATGCAAAACACGAGGGGCGGACGATGGATAGTTTATTCTGGAAAACCTCCCACTTCACTGTATCTGTGTCCCTACAATTTGTCAGTAATATCGGGCGGAAGAAATTTCGTTGCAAGTGCTTAGAAACGGCGGATCATCTATAATTTTGGAATCTATTTGCCGCTTTTTATAATTATGTATGATCAAAACCCACATGGAAAGACATGGAGCTAGGGGACGATGGATAGTTTATATGTAAGAACCTGTGTTATAGATAGGAAACTCCTGTCAAAGCCCTCGATCCTTTAGTTCTGCAAATTTGTGTCCTTGATTCGCAAGCACCCAAAACCCAACAGAATTCCACATTCCAAAAAAATTTAGTCACCCTTATCAAAGCTACTCAATTGGTGAAAAAATGTGAGAATGTAAGTCCCTTGAATGTGTTCCTGAAGTGAGATTTGCTTCTCAGATGCTTAAGCTGGAGCACATGATGACTACAACTACCACCATATATCAATGGCTGTGCTTCTGGATATGAAGAAGCTTGCAACAAACCTGAAAGATGTTCGGGATTTACAGAATATGCAGATGGAATCAGCAGCAGATCTGATCTCATGCATTGTTGGTCTGAAGTATATGCTAATAACACTGCTAGTTGTAATTCAAGCCGTCAGAGAAGCCCAGAAAAGCCTAAAGTTTTAGTAGTACTGGAGAGATCCATATGGAATTTGAAGGAAATTATTTTCCTGAAGGAGGTGTCTCTCGGTGTGCAATACATGGGAGGCGATGGGAAAACAACTATGTCATTAGCTCTCCGTGATGATTCTGAAACTAAAGGTAATTGGGTTATGGAATCTCTGCTTGTGATCATAGTTTTGAATCTTGGAAACCCAGATTATATTGGGTCATTGTCTGGAAATTGAATTTGTTTTCTATTAATTCTCTTAGTGCAGTGCCTCTTTGGCATCAGGCCAAAAGTTCGTTTCTGGACAGTTTGTTATGTTCTAAATCCAAAATGTATAGTTTAAACTTTCCCTTTTTATATATCAAGATTTATGTTGCTGTTTTTTGGCTTCTAATCCGTGTTTTGGGATGACTGATATGAACCCTGTTTCTTTAGGAATATAGGGTTTTGCGGATACAATGTGGGTTTAATCAGTGTTTCACAATCTCCAAATTTAAAGGGCGTTTTACAGACATTGTGGGAAAAAGCTGTCGGAACTAGGAAACCTGAATTTCAAAATGCCGAGGATGCCCATGCTACAACAGCAGCTCTTGAGGCAATCCAAGCCAACTCTGGACGTGTTAGATGATGTCCGATCTGCAGTAAATTTGGACATATTGTTATCTGAAGCGAAAGAATAGAAAGACCTTTTGACAGCCAGGGATTATTCCATAGTTCCAAAACGTCCCTCTAGTCGACTTTATCAATTGCCGCTGCTGGAGCTGAATCATGCCTTTCCCTTTTCTGTTTCTGGGCATTTGGCAGACAACGATTCCAAATTCTGCAGAAGAAAATCTAGTCAAGCAGCTATACTTCTTCAAATAGGGTTTATACATGTTAGCACTTCGCAGTCCCGTTGACTTGGTTTCATCATTAGTTGACTTTATAATTCAGCTCCAGAAATGGCAATTGATAAAGTCGAGTAGAGGTACGCTTTGTATAATTATCTAAAAATGCTTATTCATCTGCATAAACCATAAACAAAACTAGTGAAAGAATCGTTAACTACTCATATAAGAGATTCATGTTTCTATCATCGCATCTATGACTGGAATCAGGGTAAAGATTCTCCCCATGTCTGTTTTGACCTATGAATCACAGGTGCAAGCAGAATGTAGAGGCCTGCCACTTGCTCTGAAGGTGATTGGGAATTCCTTGCATGGTGAACCTTACCCAATATGGGAGAGAGCAAAGAACAAGTTTTCAAAAGCAGAACCTGTATCAGATTATCATAAAGAAGGGATTCTCGGATGTTTGGAAACTTGTATTGAATTCTTGGATGAAGAAGCAAGGGAATTCTTCTTAGACTTGTTAGCGTTTCTTTAAGGGCAAACAAGTCTCTGCATATGCATTGTTAGACACTTGGATCGATGTGAAAAAGCTGGAGTGGCAGGATGCATTTGTCATCTTATATCATAGGAACTTGCTGCTTAAAGTCTCTTGAATTTGACAAACAATCTTGGGTATTTACCTATGCTTGTATGTGTTAAACTTAAGATCTTTGATTTTCTTGTCACTCTTTCACCATCCTGACCTGACATGTGTGATTTTTCCTAGGATTCGAGCCATCTCTTATGGAAGTGCCTCAGAGTTATACTTTTCTCAGCATGATGTATTACGAGACTGGCTCTCTATTTGGCTTGCCAAGACATTGTTCATAGTAAGAGGTTTCTTATGCCAAGAAGACATAATTTACCTGAAAAATGGAAGAGCTAAGCAATTAAATATTCAACGCACAAACTGTATGCATTAATACGGGTAAGCTATTTCGTACGTCTGACCATCCACGTTTTGTGTTTTTAGATGAGTTTAAGAGTAAGCTGAGTGAAAATGGATGATTTGTGTTTTTGGTTAAGTGCTGTATATTTTTTATGTTTAATAGTTAGAATGGGATCAATCACACAAGCGATCAGAAAATTATTCTGAATCAGAAAAATGTTAACACTTTTTTGGGTGTTATTTTGCATTTTTTTTATTTTCGTTCATGTTTTAAAGTACTCATGTTTATTTTTTGCATGATTTCATGAAATGTGTAAAACTGCTTTCAATATGTCTATTTACATCCACACATGCTTAAGGGAAAAGTAAGACAGACTCATTATTGTATTGGAAAAAAATGAATTTTTTATTGTATTCAATTTTTATCCAAAAGGGTTTTCTTCAGTGAAAATATTGTGTATTGGCATTTCTTTCTATTATTCTATGTTTGTTTCAGATTGTATATGCGCTGCTTCTACTGTATAGGTTTTATCAGGTTTCTTTTAATCTATAATGTGTGTAGTGACGAGAATATTTTGAATAGTTTTGCAACTTCTAACTTTGTCCAAAGGGTAATGCACAATCATTTCTAAGTACATACTAAAATATATAATGTTCTAATTTTAATACTCCCACTCATGATTTATACATGCAAGTTGTATGAATAAATGCCAATGGGGCAAGATGAATTTTCCTGAAGTGGAAGCTTTGGTTTTAGTCTTTGATGCAAGAAAAATCCTCTTCCTAGTTTTATGAATACTATGATAAAATTGAAAGTTCTTTTGATAATCCATTGTGGTTCCAAGAGGGTGAGAATTAATGGTGTAGCTTCCTTCTCTTCCCTTATTAAGCTCAAGAGTATAATCATGGAGAGGTCAATTGTACCCCCATCTCAAAATGTTAGCAAATCCTTATCATCAAACTTGGAGAAGCCATCTTTGAGCTTATGTGAAGGGATGATAAGTTAAACCAATTTTAATATTACCCCATAATGCAAGATGTTATCCTCGATCACAATAGTGATTTATAGGAGCTACCCCATATTATCTAAAACATAACCACCATTTAGAACTTTTAAGGGGTTTTGAGGGTTTTAGCAATCGCCAAACTAATATTCATTTGACACATCTTACTTGTTAAGATCTTTGATGTATTTTTTATTCTAAAATTAAAACCTCTAGACCAACAATTACACCATTTGAAAGGTATTCTACATCAAAAACCTTGATAAAACATTTTTTCTCTCCTAATCCTTTTGAAATGACTCTTGTAAAGGATACATAGTGATAAAAGACTTCTGAATAGTTGGTGAACCTAAGTACTCTCCAATAGATTTTGTTAAGTCAAGGGAAGAGTCAAAATCATGTCATGCAAGATTTGGTTGTAATATTTCATATGGTGCTCCAATGCACTGTAGCCAATACACATTTTTCTCAAACCCACAATTTCTAGCTTGAAACAAAGGTTTATATTTTAGAATTTGATGGAAGCTTTGACAATGAGAAACTAAAATCTTGGATGCACATAGCCTTGGGGCATATTTAAAAAAATAAAATTTGACCAACCATCAGAAGATCAAATGCATGAGGTCCATATGTTGAGCTTAGACACGAAACATCAAATAATGCTTAAGGTAAAAGAGGAGGAGATCAAGCAATTGGAAGGATTTTAAGCAATAGTCAAGGAAAGATTTTACCCCCTATCTACCTATGAAACATGTTAGCTCAATAGTTGGAACTCAAGCAAGATCAAGCTTAATTATTTTAAGATTGTATTGATACCTTCAACAAGCTCCAAGTCAAATTCAAAATTTCATGTGTAAAAGAGGTCATTTTAAATTTACTTTGATTCTTTTCCATATTCTTCATAAAGAGTTGGATATGATTGAAGTTAAATCCTTAGACATGGCCTTTAATATTGCAGTGGTTGAATAAAATAAGTTAGGCCTTAAAAATTGGATTCAACAAGGTATCTCTAATCCATCCATAAACTCTAGTGGCCAATATTTTTTTTTAAATTAGTCATACCTTACTACTAGTACTAAGACGTAATTTTGTAGCCATCACAAACACTAGGGCTATTTGAATACAGAATGCAAGCTGCTCCAATGCAAGAAAAAAGAGAAAACTCTTCTTCCCAAAGAGTAGCAAGAGAGAAAAATATGTGTAGGACCCACTTGTAGAAGTTGACAATCCTATAAATACCAACCCTAGCATTATTATCATGACTAAGAACTATTCTAAGGCCTCTTGATGGTCTATCTTTACTTAGAACTATCTAATATAAAAAATTTAGAAGTTGTTTTAAAAAAATTAATTACTTGTAGCATTAAATATTTATCATTTAATATATTTATAGAAAAAACAAAAGCCTATATGGAAAAATTATAATTGATAAAAATAACTAACCTAAACTTGAATATGGAGTTGGGTAATACAAAATAATTCATGCCTTTTTAAGAAATAATTCACGCCTTTTTAAAATAGTAAGTAAAAATACTCCAAGAAATACTACACTAAAACCAATGACCAAACTTCTAAAAACATAAATTAAACTATAAAAGATGTACTTTAAATAGTAACTATATATTCCTAAAATTAGAAACACCTTTAGGAATATAAAACCTAAAAAAAGTGGTCTCCAATTGTAATGGCCTGGAAATATGATTAACACCCTAAATTTAAACTCTAAAAATTAAAAATAACTCCTCTCAAAATATTCTTTGACTAACTTATGCCTAATATATAGATTTTTTTAAAATTTTCTAGCCTATTTTGAATTATATGATAACAACATTTGGAATCAATTATTTTCTATATTTTTTCCCTTGATGCCAAATCCTTGTACTTACAATTTTTTCTGTAAATCTGAATGTATTATTTATTTTTATCTTTTAGTCAAGATATCTAGTAATTATTCTTTTGACCTGCAAATTTGATTTTAGTTGTCTTATCTTGTACCAACTCTATCAAGTAATTGTGCATTAGTTCTATATGTGTTTTCCTTATTTTAAATTTATTAGATTCTTACTTAATTGTATTGCTTCACCACTATCACAAATAACATTGTAGGATTTCTTTGTTCTTCTCCTAGATCCTCTAGAACTCTTCTTAACTAAACTACTTGTGTAAATTATACAATTAATACAACATACTTTGCTTAAGCACTATTGAAATTGCAAAATTATAGTATGCATCTTTCAAAACTCCATGTACTCAATCCACTACCTAATGTGAAATAAAATTCTAAAGTGTTCTTTCTCTTATTTGTTTATCCTACTCAATCTACATCTAGATAACCAACAAACTTCAAATCTTTAACTAAATAATAAAGGATTTCATGATCCTTTGTTCCTTTTACATGTTTGAGTATTATTTTTGCTAGTTGTAAATGTATTTCTATTGGTTCACTTGTATACTTTAAAATTAATGACACTACCAATATAATATCTATCTCATACATATCAAATACATTAAACTCCTAAACATGCTTCTATACTTATTTCCATCTACTTGTGGTGATTATTCTTCTTTCATCAATTTTTCCATGTACAATTGGTACATCAAGTCCTTTCTAATCGAGCATATTAAATCTCTTCAACATATCTTACACATAATTAACTTGACAAATAAATATCTTACCATGATATTGATGTAACTCCATGCCAATAAAATATTGTATTAGACCTAAATTAGTCACTTAAAATTCCTTTTATCATTTCCTCTTCATTTTCTTTTCTTTATCTTAAATTTAAGCTTATTATATCTAGATTAGTTCATCAACATATTGATATACACAAAATGCTATCACTACCTTCCTTCTTGAAATTTAATTTATGCTCATTATTGTAACTTCTCACATATCTATTTTCTAAGAACCATGTATTAATTCTCAAATACAATGATCTTGATGCATTTTCCAAAATATAGAACACTTTCTTCAACCTATAAACACATTCTTGAGCTTTTCTTTTCAAATCCTTGTAGCTGATCCACATAGAGGCTCATTTATAATTAGACCATTCAAAAATGAACTATTCACATGTAACTATTCTTCTTTGAATTCTTTATAAGCTTTGAATTATAATATCAATCTCATAATGCCATCTATGGTAACAATTACATAGGTATATTCATATTCTATAACATACCATTGAGCATACATTTTTGTAACCAAACTATCTTTATTCTTGATCTTGCAAACCCAATTTGTTCATATTACTTATTTGTCTTTTGGTAGCTTTACAAGCTCTCAATTTTCATTTTTCAATGGAATTTATCTTTTCTTCAATTTTTCGTACTTTATTCTTTCTTTTACTTCTTCAAACTTAGTAAGTTTCACCTCAATATTTCAATAAAATACATAATTCACCAATTTGTAAGTTGCATTGCTTTCTCTAACGTGACTTCTTGTTAATTTTTATTATTATTTTCATCTATCAAATGTTAAATTTAGAGGATGATTTTATGTTGCCTTATTACTTTTTACAACAATATTTCTTGAACTTGAAGTAGGCATTCAACTTTTAGGTTTTTCTTCTTGATCCCAAGTTACACCTTGATATATTTTTTTTTCTTTCTTCAAATTATCAACATAGACTCCTCCTTCAACAAATATTGCATCTCTTGAAATAATGATTCTTTTTCTTGAGGGCAATAAAACTCGTAGGCTTTTCCTTTTGCTCTATAACAAGTAAAAACACATGCTTTACTCTTTGCATCCAATTTTTATCTTTTCTTGTCATCTATGTGAACATAAGCTAAACATCCAAACACTTTCAAGTGTCCCACTTTAGGCTTTCTCTCATACCCAGATACATATGGTATCATATTCTTACCGCAATAGTTTGGGCCATATTCATGATATAAACAATATTATTAATCACTTTAACCCAATGCATTCTATCCATTTTTTTTGTTTCCAACATTCTTCTTGTTGATTTTTCTATTTTGTATCCATCCTTTCTATCGTTCCATTTTTTATGAATAGGGTGTTATTAATCATCTCTTGATTCTATTTCTTACAAAAAATTATTAAATTATTTTGAACGAACTTGTGTTCTCTATTTTTTTTAAACACTTTATGCATCTTCTAATTTATTTGTTTACTATTGTCTTTAATAATATTGATTTTTTTTTTTAAATCATTCTTATTCTTTAAAAATAAACCCACATGTATCTAATAAAATCATCAATTAATGTACTCATATAGTGTTTCTTATTCTTTCCTTGGACATAATACCACACAAATTTGAATGAATATTATCAAATGAATAATATAATCTCCATGAATATTCAGGAAACATGTCTATGGTGTTTTCCGATTGCATAGATCTCACAAACTTCATTTCTTATTTATTGAATTTTTTAATCTATGCACAATATTTATTTGGTAAAACATACACAATTCTTGAATATTAATGTGTCCATATATTTTGTACTATAACCAACCTATATACGAGCAATCTATTAGCATGAAAAAAAAATTATTTGCTTCTCAATAGGAGAATTGGGTTCTTTTTCATCTCTATAATTGAGAATCTTTCTTCATTATCTCTTATCATAGTACAAACTTTATCATCAAATACAATTTAATTAATTTGTCAACAAGTTATCCAATACTCATCAATTTATGCTTTATTTTGGTAAGTGGTATACATAAATAATTTATTATTTTCTTTGTCTACTATCCATATACTTATTTTTTATTTTCAATAAAACTCAAGAACGTTAAAATCACCCAATCTTACTTCACTTTTAAATTTTTTCTCAATATTTACAAAAATATCTCTATAACCTATCATATAATTAGATCAAACCAAATCTAGAACCTATACCTCATTTATTGTGTTTTTAAATTAGTTGCATGAAAGATACGAGTGTGGAGGACTTCATCTTTACCTTGATTTGGACCTTCATTTTTATTCCTTGTGTTTTCTTGTGCATATTTCACTTTTTTTCCTCCATTTAAATTATTCAATCTATAGTCTGTGTATGTGAAAAAATTTCTTGCAATATTAATACACATTATATGCCTTATTGCATTAAATCTAAATATACCTCTTGAGAAGTTATAGCCTCTAGTTTTCTTCTTCCACTAAAATTACAATCAAGCCTTTGGTATGAGTTCTCCCCCTTATCTTCATGAGGAAAACCAATACTTTCTTCTTCATTAAATTATTAATATTTTCCTTTGATAAAAGTTCTAACCTAAACCATCTAAGCACTTTACCTTCTCTTGGTGAGTATGAAATGATCTAGTCAACTCTTTTCAACCTTGAAATTATATAAAATATTTGCAATCTTCTAAAGTAATAACAATGTGTATCCATTTGGTTGTAAGAGATCTCAAGATATTCTTCACAACCACATTGTCTTTCACTATCCCACCATATGTTCTCGTCTTACTCATAATCTATATTACTCTAATATAATAATCTTAAATTTTTACTATCCTTTATTCCTAAATTCTCAAAAATTATAATTATGGTTTCATACAAGTCGCAATTAGGTAAGTGGAAGAAGTTGAGTCCACGAAGAGGGGAAGTTTCAGCCAAATTTTTTTCAAAAGGAATGGGTATTCTTACCTATTTTTGATACTAGCCCAAACAAGGAATGTTGTTTATATTTTACACATGAAAAAAGGTACATTTTAACTTTGCTATGTCGTATTCATGTGCATAAAGAAATATCAGAAGATTACAATACTATACTGCCTTATACAAATGCATATAACATAGGAAAAAGTGCACAATCTTTCCAAAAATGTTGTCTTTATTGATAATGATTAGTTTTTAGTGTCCCTCACAAGTCGAGGGACTGACTATTTTAATTCATATAAAGTAAAAAACTATACATTTACTGATAAAATAAATTCATATGTAAAGAAGGGGGACCCCTCATTGCCTGAATGATGAATCCTAGTCGAGTTGCCTTGCATCAACTTCAGTCCTCCTGCCCATCTAGCCTCCATTTGTTGTTTACCCCTACTACTCCAAGGTATCCTACATTTGTGAGAAGAAGTTTGGTTAGAGCAATGAAGGATCACCAATCAGTACATAGGCAAACATCTGTAAACATATAATTTGATCCTTATAAACATTAAAATAGATATCATACCATAGATGTCCAAGAAAATAAGAGAGTTATCAAACACATCTATCATATGCTCTATTTTATCTAACATGTTTTCTCCTTGTGCAGATATAGGTCTAATATTTATTACTATTTTGACTCATCTTATTTTAGCATGTGGAGTAAAATTTGGCTCCCATGAGGGTTGATCGCAGCATGCTACCCTCTTGTGTTTTAGGAGCAATTGGAAATTGAGCAACTTGATCAAATTAATGATAAACCTATTCTTGATGCATTAAATGAATATGGAATCATACTAGATCAAATTTCATTATTAGATTCAAAAGATGCAAAAAAACTATGTGAATAATCAAGAAAGATTATTCATCTTTTCACAATGAACCAAATAGTAGGTTGCCATCATGTTGATCAAAGGGGTTGTCATTTCTTCTTGGAAATCTTACTTTGTTGGATATGTCTTTCAATATTCTTAAGTGGATCCAAAGTCCAATTAAATATTGATATGAGTTGCATTTCATTGTCATCATTTTCAAGGGGAAACAAGAACAAGTATAGCAATCATTCAAAGATGAAAACAGTTTGTCTCTTCCCAAGAAACAAATGATTTTTGTGATAATGGTGAAAATACACAATAGAATTGGCACATGGAACCCAATAAACCAATGTTGGTACAACATAAATCAAACGATGTAGAATTTGATGCCTTTGACAGGAGAAATATGAAGACTAAAGCACATATGCATCAGGTTCAATTATGGATAATCACATAGTACATGAGCTACCAAGTCCTATCAGGAGCTATCATGAGTTAGGTGGAGCATGTATAGAGGTGTTGAAGAGCATGTATGATATCCCAAGAGAGTATAAATGTCACATATTGAATGAAATTCATCCTCAAAAGAATGATGATTGTGGAGTGATAGAGGTATAAGGGTTCAATCTAGATTGCCATCATGCTATGGGAAGTAGTGTACAAATGAGAAAGAAGTCTAGGAAAAGTAGCAAAAGGATCGTAAGTGGTATGAAATATCCATCAAATCATGAGTTATAACTATGGGAATACTACTAAGTATGTAGTCCTCTAAGTAGTGGAGTGCATTGGGAATGAAAGATCTTGCCAGTATCATAAGTACTTCATCGTGAAATTAAAAGGGAATATTACAAAACCATCAAGAAAGGAAGACAGCCATGAGAGAAAGAATGAAGAATAGAATGCATTCATGATTGCTTTCTTGCATTCCAATGGAGCAGCCATCTACATTTAGCACAGTCGTGAAAGATGAATCACGAAGGTTCCAAAACATAGTCCTTACTGATTGTTTAGTAACCTTGAAATATATGACAGTCAATAGGAAATGGATGATTAGAAACACAGGAGGAGATACAATAGTTTCATTTTATGACGCTAATATGTCAAGGGAGCAATCCAAAACCATGAAATTCTTCTTCAACAATATGCAAAGAGAGGCTTACGGTGACATTTGTTAAATAATCATCATGGCACAAAGACAACTAGTCTCTTTTGCATAGTATAGTCATCTCATGAAGGGGCAGCAAACTCATGCTAATCAGAGTTGCATAATGATGCCTTATTAATGGTCATGATTAGCACAGTCATGTTTCTTCAAAAGTTTTGGCAAAGAGAATGGTTCAAAATATTCAATATTTTGAAGAAGATATTGTACAATGGGTGTCCAAGTAGAATTAGGGTTGTATTGCATATGACAGTCTATGTTTGTGAAATGATGCAACATTGAGGATACCTCAATGGAGATAGACAACCAACATGATCAAGGAATAGTGCAACTAAGCAGTGGTTAAGTACACCTTTGCTAAAGTGATAACAAGATACAAGTTATATTAGTTGATTGATAATATTTGACAAAGAGAACCTAAACAGAAAACCACCATTTTCAACAAAGCAATCTTGAGACAGAAAGGGACTTGAAAACTCATCATAATACAACAAGGACAATGACAAAATCACTAGCATAGTAAAATGAAGTCTAAGAAACTATCGCAATAACATGTGGATTAAAACAATGATGAAGGTGAGTTCAACATGCCTCTATTTTCTCAGCTATCCATATATCATTCTATGATGCATTGCAAACTCAAAAAAATGTTTTGCTTTGTCAATGGATGGAGATGACTAAAATGTGGTTGTGTTGTCAATATGACACTGCTAAAATAATCATGAAGCAACTACACACATATTTATAAAAGAGGATTAGTGAATAATCTTGCAGAGGGTGTCTTTGCAACAGTGAGAACAAGGCATAACAATACAAGCCAATATCAAGGTTGAATCCATTCTTTGCAGTAACAACAGAGTTACAAGAATAGCATAAAAGCTGTAGTTTAAAGATGACAATGTTTTTGAGAAACAAGTAAGATGTTGATCTATTCTACATGGAAACACTTATTTTCCCACAAAACAAATGTAAAACCCTTTCCATAGGAAGTAGGGTTTGGAAACAAAATCGAGTTTCATTGACTATGCATTTTTGACAACAAACAAAGTGAACAACATTTACTTTTTATTCAAAAAAATGAAAATGATCTCTCTTTTTGCATCTTCGAGATATTCAAAATAGAAAATACCCAGATGATTGTGAAATGGCGGTCTTCAATGGAGAGCAAAATTTCAGTATGTTTTATCTTCACTATGCCTTATTGAAAAGGAAAAAATGCATTTTCTTGAAAGAAAAAGAATGAATGTTGTGATGGTGTTAGGATTTCAAGAAAATGAACAATATTTGCATAATATTTAGAAGGAATGAAAAAACCCAGTTGTGCTCTTATGGACATGGCCTGAAAGAAATATTTTTCTTCACAAAAGGGTGAAACCCACTTGGGGTTTGCATAGGGGAAACCAAATACAGAGGGAAAAGTAAAGATTCGAGCTTCTACAAGTTGATAGACTCAGGAAATGAATGGAAAATGTAGAAAATACCATCTTTTCTACATAAGATACAACTTCTACGAAGGGTTTTCAGCTTTCTTGCAGAAATATCAAGGTATTTCCTAGAGACTAAGCATACAAGAATAAAAGCATGAAAACATAGGGAAAAACTGAACATTTTCACCAATTTTTGTGTGGAGTGAGCTCGAAATGAGCTTTAATTTACATAAAAGAAAAGTATACATCGACAAAGAGCTTACCTAAGCTCGATATTGTTCGTTTTTCATTAAATATGCAAGGTTTTCACCATGGAAAACCTCCATTAAGCTTTAGAAACCCCAATCATGGTGGCTAAAGGCAAGCATAACTTCCACAGATGAAAGCAAGAGAAGAATTCATTAGGAAAATGTGCATGGCCATGGCCTTGAAAGCTTGAATGGCTTCCAAAATGGAGAAAAAAGTTTGATTTATGACATGGAACAGCATTTACCTTGCCTTGCTAGTTATCAATCTTCAAGAAATCACTCAGAAATCACCATGGAGGAGCCAAAAAATGCTATGATGATACCCTATGTTGGTGGCCAAGAGAAACTCCAAAAAGTTTGATGGTAAAATGGAATGTTTTTCTTTCATTTGCTTTGTTTTGTTTTAGGGTTTCTACCCTAAGGTGTCTGACAACAAAGGTTTTTTTACCTTTTTAAAAAATATTTGCAATGAACTAATGCACCTGTGGGCTAACACTTAAGTCTTATGCTTTGTAATTTGTTCCCCTCTACATGCTATGTAAGTCTTTCAAGGACTTAGTTTTTTTCTTTTGATCTTCCACATTGGCCAATTTCTATGTATTTTTGGCATATGGAGGAAATGTAAGGCGTTTCATTAAGTGATTTTTTATAATTCACTTTAATCAAAATTGATATTTTTAATGCAAATGATGAAGTGTTTGTTTTCCTATATGCCTAGCAATAGGGGTGTATTCCCTAAAATATGCATTTTTGTATTATTTTCATAATGTAGACAAGTACCTTTTATTTTGCATGTATTTGAAATGTGAGCACATTATTAAAGTGATGCATTTATAAGCCACTTTATTTAATGTTGCATTTCATGGAAAATAATGGTGTTTTGTTTTCAAGATTGAGTCAAAGGGGAGATGAATAAGGGTGGTTAATGATTTATGCTTTTGCAAACACACCAAGGGTGTGAGTCAGAATAGATTGAAGACATGTTTGAATAAAAATGATGACTCATGCTAAGCTTGTGTCAAGCATGTGGGAAGTTTGGAGATTGGCTAACATGGGAAAGGTGTGTAAGTTGTATTTGATTGATTTTGGAGGGAATGGACCAATTGGAGATAGTTTTGTCATGCTTTTAGTGTGACTTGGGTCATGGCTTGACTTTTCTGCATTTTGTAACCTTTTGGAGGGGTTTTAGAAGCTTCTTTCTTGGCCTTTTTGTTGCATCCGACCAAGATTTTTAGTAACTTCAAACTGAGTTTTGGAAGTTAGTTCTTTCTTTCTAGTAGTGTGGTAGCTTATTTCTAGAGTTATCTTTTTAGCAGAGGCAGATTGTAACTCTTTTGATAGATTTGTATACCAATGAGTAGCTTGGATATCAATGATATTGATTATTTTTCCTTCTCATTTCATGCTTTATTGTGTGCATGTAGTGGTTGATTTGAAAATTACTTGTGAAATTTAGCTTTTCTTTGTAATTTTGTCTCATGTTAAGCACCTTTTTGTAGAAACATATGTTTTAGGTTATAAGTTGTGTTATGAATGCAAATGCTTTTAGTTGTGAACTTTATTTCCTTCTAGAAGTTTAGCTTTAAAACCTTCTTATAAAACACTTATGCAAGAATGCATACAAAATGAGTTGTGTTATCTAGGATTTGTCATTGTTTGAACTGTGTGCAAGTTGTTTGCAAATCTTAGTACTTGGTGAATCACCTTTTAAAATTTTTCAATTAGTTTTATTTTTAAGTTTCCTTCTTACTTTTTCCTTAGGAAGTCATTAGTTTAGCAGTAGTTTAGATGACACCAATTAGGAGCCAGCCTTATCTGGAGGTCCACTCCAAGTTGAGGTGACCCATAGCCTAGGAGTGTTCCCATGTTGCTCCAAATTTGCTAAGTTCTAAAACTTAGCAGGGGTGCAAATTTGAAGAGTTAACAGTTTTGGAATGCCCAATGGGACCGTTCTAATTAGAACAGTTTAGAAAATCTATGTGTTTTGTTGGTTTTGATATGCAACTAATGCAACCAACATTTTTCAAACCTTTGAGAGGTTAAATCTACATATTTGGAAACTTTGAGTGTGGAAAGTAGCAGAAAAACCAATGTTGCAAACAACTTATGAAAAAAATCTAGACAAGAGGAAGTTTTGTTCCTTTTGAATATTTGCAATTGTCACCACCTAGGAGAAGAGGCAGACTAGCAAAAAGAGTTGTTTCATCAAGGAAATCAGTTTCAACTCCACCTACAGTGAGAGTTTCAAATAATTCTATGAGGCAGCAAATTTTGGTTCCACCAATGGCAATTCCAAGGAATCAAGCCTTTGTTACTTTTAATGGAGGCAGACCACTAAATTTAGCTCAACATGATGATATTCCTATGGCTACCCTCAAGAGTATTCCATATTTTTTAGGTGAGATCAAACCACACTAGTTGAGAATATTAAAGATGCATCAAATATATGTTTAGTGCATCATATAACAAAATAAAATGTTGTTTTGAGGCTGCTAGCAACATCTTTTAAAGGGAAGCCACTTCAATGGTTTAGGGGTTTAGCAGTTAACTCCATTAGAACATGGGATGAACTAGGTGAAGTATTGTGCAAGGAGTTGGAAGATAAGTATGATAACTTATCATTAGTGGAGCAGCTTACCACTATAAAGAGAGATCCCCATGAATGGATGACGGACTTCAACTTTCATTTCCAAAGAACATGGGATAGAATTCGAAAAACTACAAGGCCTCCAGCTGAGTATGCATTTCTTTACTTTTTAAGAGCTTTAAACACTAAAATTGTTGTCATGATACAGTCAATGGGTGGAAACACATTGCCATTATCTTATGATATAGTTGTAAGGGCTGAAAATAACCTCATACAAGCTAGAAGAATTGCTCCTAGGCCTCCTATGCCCATATTCCCTGATATACAACCTCCTATGACCTTTCCAACACCTGAAATAGCCCCTTTACCAGCTACCATTAGCCAATAAATTTTTGTCCCAAGCCCATCTTAGGAATTACAAGAGATAAAAAAATAGTCAGCAAAAAATTGAGCGCATACTCTAGACTTTTTGCAATGAGCTTGTGAGCATCAAAAAGTAGCAATTCCAAGGTTTAAGCCTTACCAGCCTCAAAACCAAGGTCAAAGTCAGCCATATCAGGGAAATTACCAAGGTGCAAGGAAAAATCTTAATCCAAGGCCTTTTCAGCCATACAATCCAGTTCCAATCAGTGTAGCTAGAGACCTTGTACCTATCCAAAATAACTTGCAGTAGATTATGAGTGGTTCTTTCCTTGCAACCAAGCTATGTGTTCAAATGGGGTTATCAAGCAAGTATTGATGGTACAAAATGTGTCAAGTGTGCATAACATCCCTAATGGTGAATCTCCACAATAGCAGGATCTCCCTACAAGTGATACAACTTTCCTAAATTGGCAAGGAGAGGAGTTTTGTGGAGTAAATAGAGATGATTCTCCAATAGCAGCGAATACTAGAGCCAAGAAGAGGGATCTTGAGATTGGATAAAAATCAAACAAGGACAAAGAAGCTACTGGCCCATCCAATCCTCAAGTAACACACATCTTACAAAGAAATCCACAAGGCACCAATAGTGAACAGCTTGGGAACCAACCCCAATTAGCCCACTTGCAACCAGACCCTGCTATTGTAAGGACCCATCAAAAGGTAAATGTTGTTGCAATTTTTAACATTATTAAATCCATGAAGAAAATAAATGTAGCCATGTCAATGTGGGATTCTTTATTCATGCAAGGTCAAAAGGATTTATTGCAATCTGCCTTAATTGACTTAAGTGTTTCAAGTGATGTTCCAATAGGTCAACTCAAAGTTGTTCTTACAAATACACCTCAAGACAGCAGTAAGCAGCCAGGTAAATATGTCAAACCTCCCCCATTTTATGTGTCTTTGATAATAGGGGATAAGTTGGTTCATAATTGCATGGTAGATTCAGGGGCAAGTAGTTTTGTCATTCCCAAACAAATTGTTGATAGGTTAGGATTGAAATATCAACTTCTTGAAAAGGGAGTTGTCCAACTTGATGGGATAGCCATTAATACTATAGGTGTCATTAAGGGTTTAATCTTTAATTTACATGCCTACCCCAATTTTTCCATCCCTCTGGATATATCTGTCATTGATTTACCACCTCATTTTTCCTTATGTTTGGTAAGAGATTTCACTGCCAAAATAGGAGGTTACTTGTCCTCAGATTGGTGCCACATGATATTTAAGACTAGATATGGGATAAAAGTGGTCATTAAATCTGAGTCACTTGCCAAAGATCACATTGAGCCTTATATAACAAGTATTTTTAATGCCAACTGTGTTGTTTTTTATGATAATGAACTTGTTGTTGCTCAACAATTGCAAGCTAAAAGTGTACTACATATACTCTTCAATGAGTGGGTAGTAGAAAATATTGTGGATAACCCAAATGACAGCATTGAAGAAACTGGTTTGGGTGTGTATATGTTGCATGAACCTGATGCAGTTATCCCAAACCTTGAAAAGAAGGTGGAACAATAGTTAGAACACCAAGATGAAGTATGGAAAATGTTCTTTGATGGCTCTAGAAGCAAGAATGGAGCTGATGGGGGTGCAATGCTCGTGTCCCCACAAGGTGACAAGTACCGTTATGCTTTTTGTTTTGCATTTTTATGTACTAATAATATTGCTAAGTATGAAGGCTTGATACAGGGGTTGGAATGGGCTAGGAAGAGGAAGATTGGTTGCTTACAGGTATATGGTGACAGTGAGTTGATTGTAAATCAGGTAAGGGGTCTGCATGTTACAAAAAATGATGTTTTGAAGTCCTACAAACATAGAGTGTGGGCCATGATAGAATAATTCGATGCTTTTAATTTGGTTTCTATTCCTAGGGATCAGAATAAGCATGCAGATAGGCTAGATGCAATAGGGCCTCAGTTTGATATACCAAATGAGATTAGGAAAGAAAAAGTGCAGCAGTATGTCAAGGTAGTCATTAGGCCTTCTATCCCTGATAATAACATTCACTGGCAAGTTTTCGAGAGTGATGAACAGGTTTTAATTTTTCTACTAAAATAGGATGAATTTTTAGTGGTAAACCAAGATAAGTTAGAGTAGCAATATGATGATCAGATCATCCAATAGAGAACTAAAAAGCTTCCCAAGGGTCTAGTCACCTTAGAATCTGTAGACACGCAAAATTGACATCATGCATAATCATATTCGCTCATCAATTAAATAAACCAAGTTTAATTGATTAATCTCCTAAGGTCATCCATTTAAATTGAATAAATTAACTTTATTTAATTTAAGCCTAACAACATCCTCTTTGATTAAATAAATCAAATATTTATTTAATCAAGTTTGAAATCACCTTTAATCTCCCTTTGATTTAGTTTAAATCCCTAAATCTAAATCAAATGGGTCAAAACACCTAATCATCATCTTAATTAATCTAATCCTGATTAATCTATCCAATCACCCATCACATCCTCTAACTTTTCCCACTTGCACAAATAAAGCATTTTAATTCATTTATTAAAATCATCATTTTCCCTCAACAAAGAATCTTTGGAGAATATTCCTCAAGTTTGGATTTGAAAACAAGTTGACTTTTCCCTTCCAACATGGCAATAACTCCCCTCTTACATGTCCCCCACTTGGCATTAAAGTCTCTTTTTCTCCCTCCAACAAGCCAAATTTGAATTTGAAAAGGCCAACCAATCCCATTTATTGGCACATTGACCAAAACTTGCACATTCCTCAACCATTCACAAGGTGACAAGTGGCTCCATCTCATTGGCTAAATCTTTGTCCCACATTGCTCTCTTTTGAGCACTCTTTCAACTTGAGAGTCTATAAATAGAAGGCTTATTCTTCAACAATCCATCCACAATCTTATGCAAAGTTACTCTCTTTAATTGAGAGCTAATTTTGTCCACTTCACTCCATCTTCAAGGCATTGTATCATTTGAGTTTTGTCAAGGATTGGGAAAGGGTCACTTTGCACAAGTGACACCAATCCACTATAGAATAGGTACATGTTATGCTTTTATATGTCTTTTGATCCTTTTTGTTATTTGTTTGCATTTTGGAGCATAATATGTTGTTTAATAGGAGCATTTAACAAGTTTGCATATAACTAACACATGAAAAAGAGTTTAGAGTGTGTGCAGATTTTCAAGGGTGCTCACAGAATCTATCTTTAGTACTGATGATCAGCTCAAAAAGAATAAGACCAGCATGTAGGTCAAGGTGGAACATTATGAAGATCTTGAGATATTCAAAGGTAAGCTCCCTAAAATTGGTAAAATGTGTTCACAGGAAGATAAACAAGCTTTTATTACTCTTTGTTAAGAATTTCAAGATGTATTTGCATTGGAATATTCAGATTTAAAGGGTTTTGATCCCCAAAGTTCCCAGCACACTATACAATTAGAGCCAAATGCAAAACCTAGTAGGCAGAAACAAAGGCCTTTAAATCCCAAACTTGAGCCTCTTATGATAAAAGAATTCACCAAGCTAGATGAGGGAGGCATCATTTTTCCAATCAAACATACCTCATGGGTCTCTAACCTTGTCCCAGTTAGAAAGAAAAATGGAGAGATTAGACTCTATGTAGACTTTAGAGACCTTAATAGAGCCTCAGTAAAGGATCATTATCCGCTACCCTCTATGGAACAAATTCTGCAAGTAGTATCTAGTTCAGAAAGATTTTCATTATTTGATGGTTATTCAGGCTATAACCAAGTCTTAGTTAAAGAAGAAGACCAGTATAAGACTACTTTTACCATGAAATGGGGCACCATGGACTATAAAAGGATGCCATTTGGCCTGTCCAATGCTAGTGCTACTATTCAAAGGGTAATGAACATGGCATTTCAAGGTATGATTTATAAACTTGTGCTCATTTACCTTGATGATATAACAGTGTTTTCTAAGAATGCAGATGAGCATCTTTCACATTTGAAGCAAGTATTTGAGAGGTGTAGGGAGTTTGGTATATCCCTCAACCCCAAAAAATGTATTTTTGTTGTCCATGAAGGCAAGCTTCTAGGACATGTAGTGTCAAAACAGGGGGTCACCATTGATCCAGAAAGAGTAAGTTCCATTTTGGATCTACCTTTACCCAGCCATAAAATGGGCCTGCAAAGTTTTCTTGGAAAATTAATTTTGTTAGAAGGTTTATTCTTGATATTGCTAATCCATTGAAACCACTAACTACCATGTTGAAGGAAAATGCAAGTTTTAGCTGGACTAGGGAAGTCAAGCACAGTTTTAGAGTTATAAAGGAGGCCTTATCAACAACTCCTACTTTGGTAAATCCAAACTTTTCAAAAGACTTCATTTTGTATGCCTTTGGTAGCATAGACACCATTTCTACAATGTTGATACAACAGAATGATGATGGTTTAAAATAGCCTATTGCTTTCTTAGTCAAGGTTTAGAGTATTATGAGCAGAGGTATACCTTTGTGGAAAAGCATGTACTTGCTTCTATCAGAAGTTTGAAAAATTTTAAGCCTTTGATTTCTAATAGCAAGATACATTTAATGGGTGCTCACCCTAGTGTGAAGGAGATTTTGTTAAGCAAGGACCTGAATGAAAAGAGGGTTGGGTGGATTACAAGGGTCATGGAATATGATGTTGACATTAAGATAACTAAGCTTATAAGGGGTAAAGGGTTGTGTGAATAGCTAGCTACAAGGTCTAGAAGTGAGGAAAAGATAGAAACAAAGGAGGTTCTGGTTGTTGTTGATGAACCTACAATTGATGCACCAGCAACAGGTGCAATTTGGGTACAAGATATGACTCATTTCTTGCAAACTGGTGAGTGTCCATCAGGTTTAGATAAGGCTAAGAGGAGATATTTCAAACTATAGTCCATCCCCTATGTGTTTTTTGGTAATGCTCTTTCCATAAAAGACCTTAATGGTGTGTTGTTAAGGTGTATTGATCATGATCAAGTAGATAAAGTGCTTCATGACTTCCATGATGGAACTGTTGGGGGTCATTTTTCCCCAAGAACCAGTGCATGGAAAATAATGGGAGCTTGCTATTATTGTCCAAGCTTGTTTAAGGATTCCCATGCTTTGGCAAGAAAATGTGTGAAATGTGTCATTTTTTTAGGCAAAGAGAGGTCATTAACCCACCTTCAAGTGCAGGTCATAGGTGGGTACTTACTACAACTGGTTACTATTAAATAAATATTTGAGCAGCTCCCTTCGGGTTTACCTTTTGTATTGTGTGTGCACCGCCCTATGCATCACCGAGTTTGCTCAGCTTTTTTATCAAAGTTTTGATTTGCCACTTTGTGCATCTATTCTTCACAGCTTTAGGTATCAACATTCCTTTCAGATCTTGGGAAACTCCGCTGTGCTTCCACGCATCGCAATTATAGGATACTTTTGTTTCTTATTTTCTTGAGGCCTCGTTAGGCTACGAAATGCTTCCACAAAGCCTTCATTCCTAAAAGGTGTTGGTGGGCCCCGCATCTTGCTACGTGGCAACCGTTCACAAATCTTTCAATGTGGGAATGAAATAGCAACCATGGGCAACGAAATGTTGCCACGTGTCTTTTGTGCTCGGCTAATGGAGTGTTCCCTCCACTGTGATAAGGTTCCCATCCCATTCAACACATGTTGCATTTTTGCAAATCCTCGATAGCAATGGGAGAAAGGTTCATGCGGGCAGCAAAAGGCTACCGCGTGCCTAACGACTGATCTGTTATGCAGGCGATAAGCCGGATGAACTAAATAATGCTATTGGTTGTTGCTTGTCATAATCATTCACAGCGATGAATGACACTTGTCTGATCAAGCCTAGCTGGGACCACCGCCATCATTACAGAGGATGCACCTGTGCCTAGGATGACTGGATGTTGTGTTCTGGTTCGATGCTATTGTAACGGCCTTAGGAATATTTTGATGGAGGCATCATTGCAGAAGATGGCAAGATCTTTTCCATTACTGCTCTCCGAAGCGGTGGGAGGTTTTCTTGCTATATATACTTTCTCTGTTGATGAGAAAAGGGTCAAAAAAATTGGAAAAAAGCACGCTGGTTTTAGGAAAAGGATGCCAGGCCTCTATTACTATTTTACTTTAATTGCAAAACTCTCAGACTGTGTCAAATGTTCGGCCTTTTGTTTTTCATGCTTTTGATTAAACTATGAACTGTGTTTTATATTGTCTTGATAGTTCATTTGAAGAACTTCTATATACATTTAATGCAATTTTGCTTATCTAGATCATGTCTAATGACTCTTCTTGGCAGTAAAAATGTATGCAACGTTATTTTATGTTAATAAATGAGTTGTCTATGCTATAACCTTAAGTATCTGATGTTTTGGAACACCACAACAACATTCAGGCCCTTAAATCTATGATTTATCGTGCCTATCATCAAATCTTGGCACATTGTCTTAGGTTAGACTTTGTTTTATTGTATCCATTTCCTTTTCCCTTTCCAAACCCCATTATAGAAGAAGTCAGCTTCTCTAAAATCTGGAGGTTACTCAGTTTGGCAAAAAAGGTCCCCCTTAAACTGAGTTTCCCATAAGACTGTTACCTCGTCAAATTTTGGTGTCAATAGTTTGTTCTTTTTCTGGAATGTCCGGTAGGACCGAGCTTAATGAAATTGCATTGTAGAAGGGTTTATGAGCCATCGGCCTATAATTAGATCCCAAACTGTAGGTAACCCAAGTTTACTACTACCTTTGCTAGGGACAGTCCAGGTCGCTAATCAGCTGGTAACCGTTCCATTCCCACCACCCTTTCCTCTCACCATGTTGCCGGCTGCCAATAGAAACTACGTAGCATGGGATGCTAGAAGTCCCCTGGTAGCCCCAATAGCGCCTGTTGTCTGGGGTGCTATACCGGTTTGGGCCATGAAAGCTATCCCCAGATTTGCTGAAGACAGCTCAAAAACACTATTAGAACATTTGTAGGATGTGGCAGACGTATGTCTGGTACACAGTATTACAATGCAGAATATAGCCCTAAGGCTCCTCGCCGCATCTTTCAAAGGCAAGGCTCTGGATTGGTACCGAACACTGACTTCTAATTCAATTCGCACCTGGGATGAGCTCGGAGATCAATTCTATGAAAGGTTCTCGAATGACAGAGATTGTTCTTCATTGTATTATCAGCTATCTATCATAAAACGAGCCCCCCAGGAGGCTATGATGGACTTCAATGCTTGATTTCACATAAATTAGCAGAGGATCCCTGTTACCATCTGTCCAACTCCCGAGTTGGCCTTTATATTTTATCTAAAGTCCAATTCTGGCATTTCTGTGATGATCAAGTCTTTGAGAGGAACTACTCTACCAAATGCTTATGGTACCGCTATCAAAGTTGAGAATCATTTGATAGATTGCAAAAATTTCATCCTTAACCTATTATGTCAATATTTCCTAAAATATCGATCTTCGCGCAAGAGGTCGCGTCAACTAGTGAGCCCGCAACTGCTCAGTCAATGTACACATATGCGGCCGCCCCTGAAAACGTGGCTTCTACATCAAGATCTTCCAAGGATGAAATAAGAAACCTCAAGGAAATGTTGCGAACCATGGAAAACGACATAACGACTCTTAAGCGGAACCAAGCAATGCCTCCGCGGCCCGCATATCAAAACTATCAAGGCAGGCAGTCTACTTATCAGTAAAATCAATATTAGGGTGCGCCTCGTACTCATCCACCAACACCAATGGAAAACCAAATGGTGTCGATGCCTACTCCACTGACAAGTGCATCACCAAGCTCGAGTAGGGAATTAAGCGCGGGACAAAACAATCTTATTGATGATATCAATCCATGGTGTTTCCCCTGCAGCAATGCGTATATGCCCTGGAACTGTCTGTGTGGCAACCTACAACAAAAGGTGGCAAAGCAATGCAGCCAAGGCATAGCAATGGAAAATGGAGGTTATGTATATGCCTCACTAATGAAGAGTGCGGTCCTTACCGTGCAAATGCAAGGAATGTCTTTAGAACAAGAGTTTGATATTGCTTATGATCATGCACTCTTCTCCTAGATGGAGGAAGAAGAAACAGTGTTTGCCAATGACACATTGATATCCAAAACACTGCAAGTACAGTCTAATTACAACATGCACTCAAAGAGAAGATTAACCAGTGAGCTAGTTGTTTCACATCTAGACAGCCCACAACTTAGAGGCCTATTCAATCAAATTCTCAGTGCTTCAACCATCCCTTCAACTTCTCAACCATGGAAGGAAATTATTATAGCAAGAACCAAAGAGCAGAAATCTCTAATTTTACCACCTTTTCATGTGGTAGAGTAATTGAAGAAATAATCTGTTAATGTGTCTTTGTGAGACATTCTAGCTATCCCAGAATAGAAGACGCTATTATAGAAGGCGCTTCAAGAAGATATCAACCTGGCATCAACAGAGTTGTCTGCCAGTGCAGAGGTTGTTTGTCAAATATCGCTAGCTAAGGTTCTTACAAATAGTACAAAGGAATCCCTTGTCGAGAACAGAAGTAGGTTGAAACCTCAGCCCTTCTTTTTTACTCTCATTATAGGAAAGAAGCTATTACACAACGTTATGATTGATTATGGCACTAGTACAACAGTTATGCCTAAACAGATAGCCGAAGCTTTGGGACTCAGCTACGAACCTATGAAAAGAGGGGTGATGCAGCTTGATGGAAATAAAGTTGAGACCGTAGGTGTCATCAAAGTGCTTCCTTTAACTCTATTTTCCTGCCCTGGTATCATAGTCCCGCAGGACACAGTGATCATAGATGTCCTCCTATGTTTGGTCTTTGTCTATCCCAAGAATTTACTTCAGAGGTGGGCGGATACCTATCCTTGGATCGGTCACATCTAATCCTTAGGACAAAACAAGGCGCAAAAATGAAGATAGAATCGGAGGCTCTACATTTTGAACATGTGGTAGATGAGGCCTTGATCAATTTGAAGCCGTGCATACCTCTATCACCAAGCAAGAAATGTATTGCATTGATTTGGTAGAAGAAGAGAAGGTGAGCGGAGATTAGAATGATAAAGAAGATGCTATGTTGAGTGAACACATAAAAAATGATCCTTTTGGCAATTATCATGCTACAGGATTTGGCACGTATATAATTTATGATGAAGACCAGGTGCTTCTGAGGGTCGCCAAACAATCTGAAGGTAACCAGGAAAATGAGCTATGGATGCTATACTTTGACGAAGCAAGAAGCAAAGCAAGTGTTGGAGCAGGGGTATATCTAATATCCCCTTAAAATAAAAAAATGGTTGAGGCCTTTCCGCTTTCATTTCGCCTGTTCAAACAATGAGGCTGAATATGAAGGGTTAGTCTAAGGCCTAAGCCTTTGCGGAATGAATGGGAATTAAGCAATTAATTGTGTTCGGAGATTCCAAACTAGTAGTTAACCAAGCCCGAGGAATTTTTACAGCAAAGAATTTCCACGTGAGATCCTATCGGCACCGAGTCTGGGACCTGATTGACAGTTTTGAAGCTTTCAACATCCAGACCATTCCCCAAAGACAAAATAGTGATGCAGATCGCATGGCTGTGATTGGTGCTCAGTTTGATCATGTTTCTGACCTACTTCATAATGAGCATTCAGTATGAGTGCTAGTCCAACCAGCAATCCTCAACAATGATCAGAGTTGGCAAGTCTTTGAAAGTGATGAACACATCACCTCGTTTATCCAGCACTCAGGGGAGTTCGTTGATCGGCTTCAACCAAAGATTGTTTAGGCTTATGAAGGACAAATTATGTAGCTCAAATCTAATAAACTCTCGAAAGGATTGGTTACTCTTGAAAACTTTTTCGATTGTGATGATGCCCGAAATGATAAGCAGAAGTTCGTGGCGGACAAAAGTGATCATTAGGACCTTTGGGTCTCCGATGGTAGGAATCTCCGAGTTGAAAAAAATGTCCCACACCATGATAAGGAAAGGCTCATTCGTTTATGCGAAAAAAATGTAGTGGTCTGGTCCTACAATGATCTGGAGGGTTACGATCCTGGCATCATTCAACACACTATTGAGCTAACAGAAGGTGCAAAACTAGTCCAACAGAAACAGAGGCCAGTGAACCCTAAAATTGAGGCCCTAATGGCACAGGAGCTAACCAAGCTCATTGAGTCATGCATTGTCTTCCCAATCAAACATAGTACTTGGGTATTGAATCCGGTCCTAATCTGAAAGAAGAACAGGGATATCTGCTTGTGTGTGGACTTCCGAGACCTGAATAGAGCATCTCTAAAAGACCACTATCTATTGCCTTCTATGGAGTCAATCCTGCAAACTATGGCAGGATCATAAATGTTCTCTCTATTGGATGGTTTCTTTAGCTACAATCAGATCCGAGTTAAAGAAGATGATCAACACAAGACTACGTTCACCACAAAGTGGGGAACATTTGCATATGCTAAAATTCCTTTTGGTTTATCCAATGCAGGAGCAACATTCCAGCAGGCGATGGACGTCGTATTTAGCGAACTAATCAATAAGTTTATTCTAATCTATTTGGATAACCTTATTGTGTTCTCTAAATCTAAGGATGATCATTTTGACCATTTGGAATTAGTTTTTCAAAAGTGCCAAGAGTTCATAGTTTCCCTAAATCTAAAGAAATGTGTATTCAGAGTGCTGCAGGGAAAGTTGTTGGGACATGTTGTGTCTAGAGAAGGTGTTTCAATTGACCCCAAATGAGTAAAGGCTATCAAAGAACTTCCCCTTCCGGTAAATAAGAAAGGTGTCCAGTCTTTCCTGGGCAAAGTAAATTTTGTCAGTAAGTTTATTTATGATTTTGCAGGAATGATTAGGCCGATCATTCTAATCCTGAAGAAAGATCAAACATTCAAGTGGACAACCGAAGCTCGCGAGGCTTTCAAAAGGGTCAAGGAAGCTATTTCCACAACCCCAGTGGTTGTTAATCTAGATCAATCCAAAGATTTTATAATGTATACTTTTAGTAGCAAGTTCAGTATTGCTACTGTTCTAACCTAAAAAGATAATGAAGAAAAGGGGGAACATCCAGTGGCGTTCTATTCACGAACCCTAAAGGAATATGAAGCGAATTATAATTTTGTCGAAAGACAGGCCTTTGCAATAGTAAAGGGACTTAAAAAGTTCTGCCATCTAATTTCCTACAACAAGGTGCCGGTATATGTCGCATATTCCAGTGTGCGTGAATATATCATGGAGGGGGAGATCATGGAAAAAAAGGGCTAATTGGATCACCAAGATCCTTGAATATGACATTGAAGTGAAGCCTACTAAGACTATTAAAGGAAGAGGACTGTGTGAGTAAATGGCACATAATGAGGAAGTACCTATCGCAGAGGAGCAGCCAGAGCTCATCTTGATAAATGAATCAGAATCGGAAGGCGGTTGGCTGACTGATCGAATGAGGTTCATGCAAACTAGAAAGTATCTGCCAGGCCTCTCATCCCAAAAAAGGAGGTATTATCGACTTCAGAATTGTGGATATACGCTAATAGAAGGAATCATTTTCAAAAGGAATTTCAATGGTGTTCTCTTGCAATGTGTTACTTCGGAACAGGCACAGAATATCCTCGACGCGTTCCACAATAGTGCTGCAGGTGGACATTTCTCCGCCAAAACCACCGCAATTAAAATCATGCGTGCTGGCTATTATTGGCCCACACTTTTCAGTGACTCCCACTCTTTGGTGAGGGCTTGTAAAAAATTCTAGTTCATCACTGACAGAAGGAAGAATTCTGCAATGCCCCTGAGACCTATAGTGGCAGACGAACCATTTGCACAATGGGGCCTGACTTCATCGAAATGATCAACCCGGTCTCTAGTGCTGGACACAAGTGGATTCTGACCACTATGGATTACCTCACAAGGTGGACGGAGGCTATTCCCCTTAAAGGCACAACAGAAACAAAGATTGAAGATTTCCTCGAGGAACTAGTGACAAAGTTTGGCCCTCTAAAAACTATCATTTCGGACAACGCCAGAGCATTCCTAGGTGCAAAGGTATGTCACTTTGCATTAAAGAATGGAATATTCCTTGAAACACCATCAAACTATTACCCAAAGGGAAATGGTCTAGTAGAGTCAACGAACAAAAGCT
The DNA here is from genome assembly GCA_007258455.2 of Sequoia sempervirens. Lineage (NCBI taxonomy): Eukaryota > Viridiplantae > Streptophyta > Pinopsida > Cupressales > Cupressaceae > Sequoia > Sequoia sempervirens. Next base: position 558,799,737 of record VDFB02105785.1, read on the forward strand.
TAGTCTGACTCCTTAAAAGGTTTGGTTCAGAACACCAGAAGGAATGGCATAAAAACCTCTAAACAACGCTCTGGGAAAGTGCATAACTCCTAAGCAAGTCCTTAAGACTTCACCTTATGAGTTGGTATATGGGAAAGAGGTGTTGTTACCTATCTCCATGGAGATTCCAGCAATAGAGTTGTTGAAATCTCTTAAGATAGAACAAAATGAAGCCATTGAGCTTCGGCTCACCGAACTATTTGAAGTATAGGAAAAAAGGAGAATTCCCTAATAGCAATGACAAACCATCAATAGGTGGTCAAATGATGGTTTGACAAGAAGGCTTCGACCAAGGTTTAAAATGCGGAGACTTAGTGCTAAAGTATGATAACAGAGCTGCAAAGCCAGGCCAGCATGGTAAATTTGATAGCCTATGGGAGGGTCCCTTTAAAATCATTCAGTGCAAAGAACACAACGCTTTTGAGTTGGAAAACATGGAACAGGAACCATTAGGAATCTCAATCAATAGGTTTCATCTTAAGTTGTTCCATTAGGCATTAATCTCTACTCTGTACATATGTAAATTTAGCATTTTTTTTTGGTTTCTTTGGCCGGTCTTTTTCTAAAATAGTTTGTACTTTTGCGGAATTAACCCATTATTATTGGTGGGTGGAACACCAGAATTGCTTTACACAGAACACACCCATGTGCGGAGAAATAGCAAATAAAATTTGCAAGCCCAGAAAAATTAATAACAAAATGAAAGAAAGAGCATGGATTTTCTTTAAACAATAGATATCTATTCATATATGTTCTTTTCATTACCAAAATGGCTGGGAAGCCATATTTCAAAATTTACAAGTATATTGAGCTATTATATATATAATAGCCTTCATCAAGCTTATATATAGCTATGGGCAGGTATTTTGAGCAGCAGATAGGGAAACATTTGTTGAATAGGCAAGGGGGTTTTTTTATCCAAAGGCATGGCTGGCGGTAATTGACGCATTAACTGTAGTGTCCACTTCTACCTTGTCCACAGGTTCTTTAGCGGCACTGGCAGCATCATTTGGCACAACCGCCATTGGCAGGGGAAATACCAAGTTCCTAAAGTCAGTATACCATTCTACGTTGTAGAAAGGTATCACGTTGTAGCTGCGAAATAAGAAGTGTAGGGCCTGAGTAACCCTCTGTTGGTGCTGGTCATGGTTCTGTAGGTGGAATCCGCTGAGGAACGGCAGCCAAACAACAATGAACTCTTCCTCAATGAAGCGACATAGGTCACTGGCTAACGGCAGGCCTATCCCATAGGCAGCATGAGCGACAACCTCGCTAAGACCATTCAGGTGCTTTTTTGGGAAGATTTCTTTAACCAGCTTCAAGATGAGTGGCCAGGGAACACTGATGTCTAGCATGGAGGCTACGAAGTGGGAGCATATGTCAGTATTCACCTGATACTTATCCTCATATTCTACACAGTCCTTGCCTAAAACCTACTTTATGGCTACCAAGACCAAAGAATGCTTATTCTTGGTCATCATTTTTAGTCTCCTAATTGAAACTTCCCCTAGGAAAGTCATCTGCAACTTATATGAGATTAATTGAATTGGAGTATCCATAACTCTGATAGTATCCCTATGCTTCTGAGCTAATGTCAAAATTTGTCTATCACCTAACCTATGAGAAGGCTTATTTAAGACTCTGTTACTAACCTATCACTACTCAAATGTTAAGTATGTTTTCCTTACTACTTACTGGCCTATTTATAGAAAAATGACAAGATGCATGCTAATCTGTTTCAAAAAAACATGATATTAAGCTAGTTGCTAACTTGAAAGGCGTGCTTGCATTTGCTCACACTTTCGGGCTAGTTGCATCTGTGATAGCACGGCTCAGTGCATGCTTGATTAATAAGAGCTAATTAAATAGATTTTAAAAGGTGGCACTCGTTGGCAGTGAGACATATGGCCATAGACTATTGTGTCATCTCTCAAGCGTTTCCCAGAGCCCAAGGCGATATTCATATCTTTTCAAGCCATGATCGTTTACTTGGCGTAATCATTCCGATCAGAATATTAATTGTCAACGCATGCTAACGCAGGGTTAGCTAGCAAATCATCAGTGCAAGTTCCAAGGAGATCACAGTGTATCACACGATTGCCAAAAGAAATGATGAACTCTGGCAGCCTTGGAATAAAAAGCAGTTCATTTTGCACGAGTTACAAAATTAACGGTACATGCCGAATTAAATGCAAAGCCATGCTTTTGCCTACCACCTTGAGAAAGGTTTCTATTATTGCATGGAAAGTTTTAATCTTTCAAAGTCTTTTCACAAACACTAAGAATAAAAATTTACAAAGTTGTTTTTCTTTTGTGTATCTAGAGCTGAGCATAATTACAGCTAACCAGGAACTTGCAGAAATCTTCAGAAAGAAAAATGTCAGAATCTTCATCTCAGCTAATGTAGGAAGAAATTAGCCAGGAGCTATTTATGGCTATTTGTTCTTTAATAGAGGTATATGTCTATGAGGATGTGGCATACGCTACACCTGGTATACCCAGCAGGCCAAGGAGAGCCTACACAGAAGAGCTGAATAGACCCAAGAATTGGAGAAACCAGTAAAAGGTTGAAGAAAAATGGGATAATATCTACGACCCAAGGCTTGTGAAAAACCCTAAGTCCCTTAGAGAGGCAGCTTGTACAAGGTTATCGGCACCAAAGGTAGACCAATCTATGGTGAATAGAGTTTGGTACAGTGGTCTCCCTCAATACATGGTCCCACTGGTGCACTATTTCTCATAGGTTGTTGTTGCTGCTATCCAGTGTTATAATCCTGATACCCACTACATTGAAGGCCGCAACTTAAAGGTGCATATCACCTCAGAGGCCATCTGGCACATGTTATACATCCTAGACCCAAGTAAGAGAAAAGAGAATATCGAGCCTTTTTGCCCAAGCAAAGGAGAGAAAATATGGAGGAAGATGAAAACTAGCTCAGAGTTCTTGTTAGAGGAGTCTGGTAAGAAAGGCATCTCAGCCACTAAAGCGCCAAGTATTTTTTTGTCATGCAATGTGTTTCACGATGATCTCCAAGACGCAATGTCCATGCTAGCCTTTGTATGCGGCCGAGACTCTGATGAGAAGATAGAGACTTTTCAACTGGGATCGGCAATACAATACAATTTTGCAAGCAACATGAACTCTTCTGGTATGATTTTGCTGAGTTTATGGTTGAAGAAATGAAATGAAAATTTGAGAATTATCAAGCAGAGAAAAAAATTAGGTTTCTTTCCTTCTTGGTCCACATGTTTCTGCATCAAAACTTGGATTTCTTCACCCGATATTTTCCACTATCAATTTTTGATGAGCAAAATAAAAGGAAGTCAGTGTCCACATGGATGCCTTTTCTTTCTGCATCATACGATTATTATGCATTTACGGACTATTTTATAGCCATGGTCTTGCATGATTTGATTGGAGAGGGTGATATTATCTGGCTCGATAGGGAGCAGGTCAGATTTATGCAGAGCTTCACCCATGCTTGTGACTGGTTCTTGGGCAAATATTTTACGATCCTCCGAATGCAGGGCTTTACTGGTAAACATTTCTTACTCCCAGCCTGTGTCACAGATAGAGTGCTCTTGTTGGAAATTTTTCAACATGTGTGTATCATTGATTTTACTTTCTGTAGTAGTGGAAAGGTCAAGAAGAAGGGATTCTTCTTTTGTCCAAAGAATTTCAAGTCAGTAACTATACTAAAGAAGCAATCGGACCAATTGTTAGAGGATAAGCTGGCATATTTGGGGTTGGTACTGGTAAATGATAAGTGGGAATACAACCTTTTCAACGACTTGCCAGAGCCACTTATGAAGGTTACTCATGTTCCCCAACCATACTGGGAGAAGCAGTGTAACCCACAAGCGGACAAGGATGAGAATTTTATTGAATTGGCACAAATCCCTACGCTGGACACAAGAGGCCCATGGCACAAGTTCTACTTTCCTATGGCTATGGCCCAGGATAATGTCCCCATGGAGCGTGGCATGTACAACAGGTTAAAGAAGAATGAGGAATGGAGTGAGGAGAAAATAAAGGCTTTCTGGAAGTATCGCCAAGAAATTGCACAATTGGATGCTCTTTACAATCAACTAAGGGATGATCAGCAATTTGAAATGTGGTGGAAGGAGGGCTATCCCAGTCTAAACTCTAATATTAATAGGAGTGAAGAGAGGGAGGAATCTGAGGAGTAGAAGAAGGAAGTAGCAACATCGGCTTCCTCTGCGCAAAAGGAGAAATTCTCCAGACAGTCCTCCTATGTGGCCACAAACGTGCATTTTAAAATATCAAAGGGCTCGCATACACTCACTTGGGCTGCTAAACCAGCCAGGCTATCACTTTAGCAATAGGAGATGACTGCCAAAGTTAGTGAGATTTCACCTGTGAAACGGAAACGTATTATTGGAAAGGGTTCGCAAGAACCTGCCAGAGGAGGAGTATTCGCTATTGGCCAGGTACCTGAGGCTGAAGAAGAGTCACTGACATTTCAGGAAGCACCATCAACCAGTCAACAGGTACATTTCGCTCCTTCTTCTCTTGCATCTCATTCCTTAGTATTTGCCTCTACCTCACTGGTGACCCCTGCTGTAGGTCCTAGCCCTCTACCTTCTACTTTTGGTCTGACTTATTCGGTTGGATTTACCCAATTTTTGCAAGTCCCCCCACTCATAATTACTCCTTTGTGTATGCTTACACCTGCCGCTAACGCTTAGACCCTCCTCGCCTCGCTTTCGGAAGGCATTCCCCCTGTGAATGCCCATTCTTTTTCCGCTATGCTTATGGATCCTCTTCCATTGCAACAAGCTAACACCCCGTTAACAACTCCCCCTTCCCAGCTAATGAGCCTTATGGCTGATTCCCCAATTCAGCCACTACAAATGACTAGTCCTGCTATTAGCTCTCAAACCAAACTATGGAATGTGTCTCGCTTATCTCCACAAACTGTCACTCTCTAGAAGAAACAAATGCACGCACCTATGAAGGTTACCTATCCATATGCCCTACCTTCTGGTGCTCCTTTCGCAGGTGGACTATTTTCATCACCAGCCGAATTCATAGCATAGATAGATTGCAGAAAAGAGGCATGCGTGAATAGAATGAAGAAATGCAAGGTGAAGGATGATAGTGTTTCTGCCGAGCCAAGAGTACAAACTCTGTACGATGAGGCCCAACAAGAATTGAAGTTCGCAACCATGTACCTGAGGGTAAGAAAGCCTCAAGGAGGAATGCAACCAGAAGACTATGAGATATATGTGGTCGGACTCGACATGAAGGTAGCTCGACCACAGGATAAAGTTGAAATCATGGAGGAAATGCAATGGGTAGTGATTTCTGACTTCCTCCAAACTAGTCGCCAGCTAAAGAAGAAAGATGAGCAGCTCAAGGTAGCCAGGGAAAGGGTTAGTTTTCTAGAAAGGAAGGAGAAATCCTTAGAGGCAAATATTGCCTGCGTGACTGAAAGGGCGCTGACAATAGAGAATGAGAGGAACAAGCTTCAAGGAGAAATTGCGAAAACTTAGGTTGCTGACCCTGGCATAATAAAAGAGCTACACAGGAAGAACCAGGAGGAGGAGCAAAATATACAACTAAAAGATGAGGAGATGGAGCGCCTCTTCCTTAAGCATAGTCAGGGAATGGCACAAAAAAGGGAAGAGTTGGAACGCCAACAAGCTCAATATGAGCAAAGAATACAAGAGAAGGAGGTTGAATTTAAAGGCCTAAAGGCTCAAATAGAGGAAGAGCTCTAAGAGACAAAGGCTTCTCTAGAAGAGCACTTAGCAAATCACTCCCAAGCCGAGCAGACTTGGAATAAAGAAATAAGTAACTATGCGAAGCAGCTAGCGTCTAAGAGAAGGAAAAAGGCAGAATTGGCTGAGACCATTATTTCAAGAGATGCAGAGATTACTTCACTTAAAGCCTCTCTCCTGCCTTCCCCTACACAACTTGATATCATTTCATTGGTTAGGCAATTATACATTTCTCACTGGGAGAAAATCAAATTTTTTTGCCTAACACTGCAACCTACCCTCCAATTTATCGACAAGGCATCAAGGCTCAGCTAGGAGGCCCATGATACGATTGAGAAATTCCCATGATTCATCTTGGAGAAGGTTCCTGAGGCAAAAGACTTGCTCAGCAAACTATACTCCATCTCCGATGAGAGCCTTGTAAGAGCGGGTATTGAAGATCGGGACGCTGCTGCTCAAACGGCAAACAAATTCATCCATTGCCACTTTTCCTTCTAGCACACTAAGGTAGCCATGGCTTTTCTAAGTAAGACACTAGATGGCATATGGAGAAGTTTCTCCGAGTTAGGCAGGATGGGGCTGCCGACCTTGTTCCTCGAGGATGGCTCTATTACCATGACTACACAGATTGGGAAAATTATTGAGGAGAAGGAAAATGACCCAGAGGCTTTCAAGGAGTTCAGCCATCCTTCCATGGTAGCCAACATTGAGGCAATCATTCATCCGCTCTCACAACTACTATTTCATATACAAGCAGGGGTCAGTTTACCCGATGTGTTGCCTCACAAAGGAACTATTGATCTATTAAGAGCACAGGACAATTTACGCAACATAGTGAAGCCATCCGAGGATGAATGCTTGCCTTTGCTGGCGGCTCTTTCCAATCTTTGACTCCATTAGCCCTATGGATAAGGCTCTTGTCTATAGAACCAGAAAAATTTTGGGTTCTTCATTCCTTAGTCGAAACACCCCTATTAGTTGTCAAAAGCTGTTAAATAAATATTTGAGCAGCTCCCTTCGTGTTTATCTTTTGTATTGTGTGTGCACTGGCCTATGCATCACCGAGTTTGCTCGACTTTTTATCAAAGTTTTGATCTGCCACTTTGTGCATCTACTCTTCGCAGCTTCGAGTATCGACATTCCTTTTGGATCCTGGGAAACTCCGTCATGCTTCCACGCATCGCAGTTACAGGATGTTTTTATTTCTTATTTCCTTAAGGCCTCGTCGGGCTATGAAATGCTTCCGTGAAGCCTTCGTTCCTAAAAGGTGTTGGCGGGCCCCGCATCTTGTTATGTGGCTACCATTCACAAATCTTTCAACGTAGGAATGAAATAGCAACTGCAGGTAGCAAAACGCTGCCACGCGTCTTTTATGCTCAGCTGATGGAGCGTTCCCTTCACTGTGATAAGGTTCTGAGCCCATTCAACACATGTTACATTTTCGCAAATCCTCGGCAACAATGGGAGAAAGGTTCATGCAGGCAGCGAAAGGCTACCACGTGCCTAATGGCTGATCTGTTATGTGGGTGATAAGCTGGATGAACTAAGTCATGCTATTGGTTGTTGCTTGTCATAATCATTCACAGCGATGGATGACACTTATCTGGTCGAGCCTGGCTAGGACCACCGCCATCATTACAAAGGATGAACATATGCTCGGGATGACTAGATGTTGTGTTCTGGCTCAATGTTGTAATGGCCTTGGGAATATTCTGATGGAGGCATCATTGTAGAAGATGGCGAGATCTTTTATGTTTCTACTCTCCGAAGTAGTGGGAGGTTTTTCTGCTATATATACTTTCTCTATTAATGAGAAAGGGGTCAAAAAAACTAGAAAAAAGTACACTGGTTTTAGCAAAAGGATGCCAGGCCTCTATTATTGTTTTATTTTAATTGCAAAACTCTCAAACTGTTTCAAATGTTCTGCCTTTCTATTTTTCATGCTTTTGATTAAACTATGAACTATGCTTTATATTGTCTTGACAATTCATTTGAAGAACTTCTATATACATTGAATGCAAGTTTGCTTACCTAGATCATGTCTAATGACTCTTCTTGGCAGTAAAAATATATGCAACATTATTTTATGTTAATAAATGAGTTGTCTATGATATAACCTTAAGTATCTCATGTTTTGGAATACCACAACACCATTTAGGCCCTTAAATCTATGATTTATCGTGCCTATCATCAAATCTTGGCGCATTGCCTTAGGTTAGACTTTGTTTTATTGTATTTGTTTCCTTTTCCTTTTCAAAACCCCATTATAGAAGAAGTCAGCTTCTCTAAAATCCGGAGGTTACTCAGTTTAGCACAAAAGGTCCCCCTTAAACTGAGTTTCCCTTAAGACTCTGTTACCTCATCAAATTTTGGCGTCAGCAGTTACTTTACAAGATGGATTGGAGCAATGGCTTTGAAAGAAGCCAATGAAAATATTGTGTTAAATTTTTATGATGATTTGGTAACCATATTTGGAGTACTTGAATCAATAATTTTAGATAATGCTTTAGCATTTGTTGGATTGAGAGTAAGTGATTAGGCTATCAAGAATGGTATTTACTCAAATACATCGTCAAACTATTGCCCTCAAGGTAATGGTTTGGCATAATCAACTAACAAGAACCTGATCAGAATTATCAAAAGAATTTTGGAGGATAACCTGAGAACCTGGAACACCAAGTTGAAATATTCCTTGTGGGAAGATAGAATAACTCCAAAAAGATCCATTGGAAATTCCCCTTATATGCTAGTGTATGGTAGAGGCAAGGTTGCCTTTATCTATTAAGCTTCCCGCTCTTGATATTAGAATTAGCTTGAAATGTTTGAAGAGGAGGGTCCAATGGTTGTCAGATATGCACAGCTCATGGAGTTGGAAGAAAGAATGGATAAAGATATGAAAACAATGGAGTTGCATAAACTCCAAACAAAGAGAGTTTTTGTAAAAAAAAGCAACACCCACGGTGTTTAAAGAAGGAGATGTTGTACTTAAGTGGGATCAGTTAAAGAGCAAGCTAGGAAAGAACACTAAGTTTGACAATATGTGGAGTGGCCCATTTATCATTATTGAGTGCAAGGAGCACAATGCTTTTCAATTATCAAAAATGGATAGAGAAGCTCTACCTAACCCAGTCAATGGGATACACCTCAAACTATGTTTTGAGGTATGATCTTCCTTGTACAAATCAGCTTAGGATTTTATTTCCTCTAAGTGTTGTTGCACATTAGTTTAAATGCAAGTTTTCAATTCCTCGAGTGTTTTTTTGCACAGTTAGTTAGTTTTCTTTGAGTTTTTTGGTGTGTTGCAATAAGTTTCCAATGTACCATGTACTAATCTAGTGAGTTACAACAACATACAGGGCTATTTTCAAGTTGTGTTAGCTTTTAGGTGACTCAGTACTATTGATGGGTTTCTTTGCACCTTCTCAACACAAGCAACACACGAATGCACTACCTCTCTTGAAAGGAAATCTCCAACAAGTTGCTAAAAATTACCCCAAGGTCTCTTGGTTGTCAGGTCATGACAAGCTTGGAATCACTTAGTTGGTTGATATGTTTTGTTGGTATCACAAGGCGGTCTTATGTATGAATTACAAAGCATGGGAAGTTGGGTCCGCAAATGCAGTTTCAAGGTGCTGGAAGTGAATGAACAATGGCTGCTCACTCAAAACAGCAAGTTGAAACTCATCAAATCCATCTAATTTAGCATCATGGTGATGCTTGGAATCCTAATCTAACCAAGAAATAAAAGAAATAGCAAAAGGAGAAGGGATAACAAAGTTGTTCTAATCCTAAGCCATGAATGAACAGTAACAATGGAGGCTGCTATAGTAGACAAACTTTCTAAACTAGGTTTTTCTTGGCCAAGAGGAACCTACAGTTACACAAAACTAGTGCAAGCTTCTAAGGACTGCAAATTTTCAAATTGCACAAACACATCATAAACATGCAATTGAACTAAGTTGCAAAAATGAAGTAGGGAAGCTCAGAATAGCTTTACAAAGTGATTTGTCATCAACAAACCACAAAAAGTACGAGTTGAAAATTCATCAAATATTGTCACAGCAAACACCATTATCACTTCCACTCAATAAAATAATAACTAAAACTAACATGGAAGTAGAACCATACATTCATAATGAACAAACTCAAAAGAAACACCCATAAATCATGCAATGTTGCTCTCTATTGTTGTAGAATTCCTTTACACCAATTCTCCAACCATTTACAAATGAAGGGCAAGCCCCTATTTATAATTTTTCAAAGCCCAAATGAATGGCTAGGATTAATTTGCATTGTGTGGCTTAGATTTTCTTTACACTAGGATTTTACCTACCCCACAATATTCAACAATTTAAAATACAGCTTTTGTCTTTTCCCTATTTTTTCTTTTAGTGGCCAGTCACTATAGCAATTTTTGTCTTCCAGTTGATTGCCCTTTTGCTATAGTTGAAACTATTCAAAAGTTGGCTTCTTATTGGTGCATTTGTAGTATACTTCAACCAATTAAGTGCATCCATTTTACAGATTGGTGTTTCTAAGAAGTAGATATAACACTCCTAATCCAGATGGACAACTCCTAACCATCATCATCATTTGGTGGAAAATAAAACAACTCCTTCTTGTTCCTTTGAAGGTCACTCTTTGCAATTTTTTCACTAACTTCCTTGAAATAAGCCTCCTTCTAATGCCATCTTTTTTTATGGGTGCTACAAGGAAAGGTGAGCATAAAATTAATGGTGACAAGAGCAATGTGGTTTTCCTTGTTCAACTTTCTCAATGGGCCTCCCCGATGGACCTCCGGTAAGTTTCATGACTCCTGCATACATGAAGTGTCGTAAGTGCTTTCATACACAAATCAAGGAAAACGTTAGTAAAATCCTGCAAAATCCTTGTTAGATCCACCCACGCATCACCAAAAGATCATAATACTCATATTTGGAGCTCATTTGGACCACAAACATAAATACAGGTTTAGGGGTGCGGGTGCCACATGGCGAATGGATGGCAGACAACTGACAACGGAAAAATGGTGGGTGATGGATGGCAGGCGGATGGTGGATAGATAGTGGCAGCGGTGGACGGTGGTAGTGGAAGATGGCAAACGACGAACGACGGATGGCAGAGGGATGGCGATGATGGCAGATAGTGGACGGGCAGCAACAACAGACGGACTACGGACAGTGGACACCAAGTGACGGATGAACAAGAAACAATAGAAAACAGCATAGGGATGGTAGGCCATAAGGAAAGTTCTCAAGAATGACAATGGAGGGATGGCAGCCCGAAAGGAAAATTCCCATAGATGGTAACGGAGGGACAGCAGCTCGCAAGGAAAGTTCCCACGAATGGTAATGGAGGGACGATGGCCCGCAAGGAAACTTCCCACGGATGGCAACGAAGGGACAACGACCTACAAGGAAAGTTCCCACGGATGGAAATGGAGAGATGGAGGCCTACAAGGAAAGTTCCCATGGACGGCAATAGAGGGACAGCGACCCACAAGGAAAGTTCTAAAATGGCCATGGAGGGATAGTGGCCTGCAAGAAAAGTTCCCAAATGGCCACAGAGGGACGGCGGCCCGTAAGGAAATTTCTGCAATGTCTATGCACATGAAAAATTTGATGCAAACCCCTTTAAGCATGTGAAGACATTCATTTGATGGTCCCTAGATGATGGAAACTTGAAGTTTGCAACCATTTCAGAAATGCAGAGATTTGGAAGGGAGAAGTCGGAGGGTCCTCGCCCTTTTGAAAACAATAATGAGCACACGGCGACCCGCACATGATGGCCCACAAGGAAAGTTTTGAAATGGCCATAGAGGGAAGCCGACCCACAAGGAAAGTTCCCAAACAACCATAGAGGGATAGCGGCCCGCAAGGAAAATTCCCAAATGGCCACGGAGGGACGACAACCTGCAATGAAATTTTTGCAACTTTCTGAAACTTGACAAAACCTTGGAAATTCACTTAGGCATCATGAATACATCCCAAATCCATAGGAAACTTGTCCCCAAATTCAAAAAGTGATGAAAAACGTGAAGCATCCGAGAAGGGACCAAGTCAGCAAGAGCAAGGCAAAAAGTAGAAAAGGAAAGGGGGGACTTTTTTTCTCTTCTAAGATTCAAACACCCCAAGTAAAATGAAGGGCAGGGAGCAGCATTTATAGGCCAATTTACATTAATGGCATCCATTGATTTCTTGGTACGAAAAACCTGGGTTAGGTGAGATGCGAAAACCCACACTTGTTTGGATGCTTGGTCAAGGCTCGGACAGAGAAACTAAGTGTGGATACCACCATGTGGGTGGAAGTTGGGCATTAGTCATTGTGGAAAAATAGAAGCGGAAACCTACACGAGGTGACCCGCAGTTGCAAGTCTGTGAGGCTTGGAGGACGTCAAGGCAACGAACAAAGGGAAACCCGCAGGCGCATTTCCACAAAAGCAAAAGACCTAGCATAAAAATTAGGTAGGTGAATCTAGTCAAGGGTAATTTGATCGTTTGAAGGCACATGACCAATTTGGGCTTGGAAATAGGGGTACGCAAAGCAAGACAGGAGCGAAAACAACCAATCAGGAGAACAAAGAGGGGGTCTCTACCTTTAGCGAGGTATGTGTACAAAAAATGCACAACAAATGGTGACTCACTAGGGAAATACTCCAGAGCATTTTGATGACAAACTGGAATCACGAACCTAGAATCTTTGGTTCTAATCCTCACGCTAGGACAAAAGAACTAGATGCTCAACCAAAGGATCAAAACCACTAGCTAACCCAACCTTTAGTATGTTGAAAATCCAAGTGTGTGCAGTTGCATTAATTCCTATCCTTAAGTTGTTGTAGGAACCTAAGCTCCGTCAAGTTAAGCTACGTGATTCATTCTAACTCCAAAATCATTTAGTACATTTGTCTCGCTGCCAATCAGGCGTCCATAGCCCCAGCAAGGTTGTCACTATGATTCTCCCAAACATTGCTCTACTACCAGACAGGCATCCATAGCCCCAGTAGAGTTGCTCAGATTCCCCAGAAAAATTGAATTTTCTCCTTTCTTTTTATTTTCAATGTTTTCTTTTCTTTTCTTTTCTTTTGATTTTTTTAACTCCTTTCTTTCCAACCTGCAAGCAGTGAAGCTCGCACCAAGGGTTGAGAATCACAGTGGCGTTGAAGCAGAATTTTAGATTTTTCACTTAACTCAATTTCACAAAGGACCTACAGTGACCTCTAGATTCTTAAAGTGTGTAAAAGATATAAGATTTCAGAATACATCGAAGTCGAACTAAACCCACGGCTTATCCTCTTTGGACCAAACATCCAGATTACTTGACACTAATGAAAGATCCTCACCATCCACTCTGAAAACTTGATTAGAGTTTCATGAAGAAATACATAGAACAATCCCAAGCAATAAGGGTAGTTTTTGTGCGCACAGATGTTCCCAGCTAAAAGCAGAGGGACCCCGAGCAAAACAACAACAAAGTGGCAACAACGAAAGAAAAACACCTAAACTACCCAAATCCAGAAAGAGAAAGCAAATGAAATGGAAACTAACCCAAATAAAACCTAAGCTACAACAAACCAACTAACCTAAGGAAAGCAGGAAAGCAAGGTATATACACCAAACCTACACTACTCAAAATGGACTATGTACAAAGACATTTACAAAGCATGATATTCAAGCAAGGAAAATTGACATTCACCTCCATTGGAATTTTTAAGGTATGCACAAGAAAATGGGAAATGGTTATAGTTTTGAACCACATAGATTTATCCTTATATTCAAAAAAATAAAGTTCAACATAGCAACATTCAAATTCAATCACATCATCATGAAAAATTAGCAATTGAGGTGATTCATTAAGCCCATGGTCGATCCATAAACATGTTCGTATTCCCTTTTTCCCATAATCAAAATAATAAGTGAAATTATAAATATTCACTAGAGCAAGGAATGATAGAACCTAGATGTTGTCATGTAGAGGTGGTAGCGTTTGATGGTCGAGAGCAAGCACTACATCGTCGATTGTTGCATCGGTAGCCCCAGGTGGGCGAAGTGGAGGGTGCAACATCTCTAATCTTGAGCTTGTATAGGGCTCAGAATTTGGGGTAGAAAACACCTCTTCCAATCCCCTAGTGGGATCCAAAACCTCCATCAGTTGTTCTTTGAAGAGATATACTTCATCTTTATGATTTTTAGTAGTCCAGACCTCTTCTTGATTGTTGTCTCCAAGAGGCAGCATGTCATCCCATCTCCTTACCCAAGTGTTTTCCTTAATTTTATGATGTCCAATGTTGGAAGATGATGACATGGAAAAATCTATCCTCATGCAACTCCCTGAACATATAAGAGGATCAACAATGGTCGATGCGGCATGACTCCCAGTTGTATCTTGCGGTTGACCAAGCATGTCATGTGTGTTGGAAACAATCAAAACACCTCCACCTTTATCTTCTTATTTTTGCATTTCATGTGTCTCATCAAGATGTTCGATCATTTCCCCTTGGTCACTATCATTGTAAACGGAGAAGGAACCCCTTTCCCATTTTGGAGGTTCCAATGTTTCACCGCCTGGGGTTTCATGTAGTATATCCTCACCATCGGCATCTTCTAAAATGAACTCTTCCTCAACATCAACATATGTTTGTGGCACAATTCCAAGTGGGAAGAGAATAGCAAGAGATGCTGGCCCATCAAGGGGATTGATGTATGATGAGCGGTCCACCTCTGAAAGTCCTCCATACAGCCTATTATCCATCACATACAAGTTTTCTACAAGAGGGAAGGAATCTTGGTAATCTATGGGAAACGTTCTTGTTTGATCCACTTCATCATTTGGAAGCTTGAGGTTGTGTCATTCTTCCACTGTTGCTATCCAAACATCCTCATGAGGGCTACCGCCAACTAGGTTATCACTTGGTTGTAGCTCTTAATTTCCTCTAGTTCAATCCTAGAAGTAGCTGCAAGAGGCAGTGTGCTTGGCTTCCCCACTTGTTCTTTGACTTGTTCAATGGTCTCTTGGCATAACTCACATGTGAACTTTGAGTGTGATGAATCATGGAATCTACACCAATTCACTAGAAGCAATACCTCTAAATCCACTTGGTCTTTGAGCTCTGACTAGTCCTTGAGAGTCTTGAAATGAGCTCATTGTATCTTTCCACTACTGGGTCCTCATCATCACTTGGGAAGGAAGTTAGATAGTGGACAACTATGGCATATAATTGTTCCCACTCCTCCAAATCTTCATTTTTGGATGCTTGGCTGTTGTCATTCATGAAGGAAAGGTCTTCTAATATGATTTCACTTATGCCTTCGCCATCATTTTTTGTTACCTTAAGACTTTCAACCTCTTCCTCTCTTTGTTCTTCAGCATTTGTGTTGGTTGTCCTAGCATATGTTGTTGCAAACTTCGTTGATTCATCATCAACTATCAATGGCTCCTCTTCTAGAGTGGAGGACTACTTTTTATTGATGGAGGGAAAGTCTTTTGAACAAGTTACAATCAAATTTTCATCAAGGAAATTTGTTGTCCCAAGACTTTCAACCTCTTCCTCTCTTTGTTCTTCAGCATTTGCATTGGTTGTCCTAGCATATGTTGTTGCAAACTTCATTGATTCATTGTCAACTATCAATGGCTCATCTTTTGGAGTGGAGGACTATTTTTTTATTGACAGAGGGAAATTCTTATGAACAAGTTACAATCAAATTTTCATCAAGGCACTTTGCTGTCTTGAGACTTTCAACATCTTCATCTTGGTTCTCAGCCTCTATGTCCATTGTCCTAGCACTAACTTGTTTCAAATTTATTGGTTCATCTTCAATGTGATGTCCTTCAGCTATTGACAACTCTTTTTCCTTGTGGGATGACTCATCCTCATTGAAAGTTGGCTCCTCCAACTTGTTCAAGCGGCCCTTGACTTGAGTGATGATGTTTGCACATGAAGAACAAGTTAATTCTAAGCGAGATGCATTGTGAAATTTGCACCAACTTAACATCAGTACCTCCTCCAATCTTGGTCTATCTTTTCTTCCCAAACATTCTTGGATCAGCTCCTTGAATGCCTTAGCTTCCATGGTTGTCAATTCTTCTTATGGGTCTGCAAGAGCCATAGGTTGATAAATTTCCCAAAAGAGAATCTCTCCTTGCAAGACCTTTTCAACTCTTCCCAAGAATGTTAGACATCCCAATTCATTTTCTGTGGGTACAATGGATTCTACATTTATCCACCAATGCAAATTGTTGCAATGGTCTCTTCAATATTCTATTCAAATATGCATGCAACTGAGTGATGTTGATTTGTAAATGTTGCTCCCTCTCAGCTCAACTTTGTTTTCCTTCAAAATTTTATGATTTTAAATTTCCAACATATAATGAGATCTCCCTATCTCATATTTTTCTTTGAAAGTGCTCTTTTCAACTCCCAAATTTCAACTTTGTAGCCTCAACATGTCAACCCTCTTTCTAGCGCCAATTCTGTTGATGGTTATTTTTGCACCTTCTCAACACAAGCAACACACGAATGCACTATCTCTCTTGAAAGGAAATCTCCAACAACAAGTTGCTGAAAATTACCCCAAGTTCTCTCGGGTGTCAAGTTGAGACAAGCTTAGAATCTCTCAGTTGGTTGATGTGTTTTGCTATTATCACAAGGTGGTCTTACATAGGAGTTACAAAGAATGGGAAGTTGGGTCCGAAAATGTAGTTTCAAGGTGCTGGAAGTGAATGAATAATGGATTCTCACTCAAAATAGGAAGCTAAAATTCATCAAATTCATCTAATTTAGATTCATGGTGATGCTTGAAATCCTACTCTAACCAAGAACTAAAAGAAATAGAAAAAGGAGAAGGGATAACAAAGTTGTTCTAATCCTAAGCCACAAATGAACAGTAACAATGGAGGCTTCTATAGTAGAAAAACTTCCTAAACTGTGTTTTGTTTGGCCAAGAGGAACCTACAGTTACACAAAACTAGTGCAATCTTCTAAGGACTATAGATTTTCAGATTGCACACACACGTCATGAACATACAATTGAACTAAGTTGCAACAATGAAGTAGGGAAGCTCAAACTAGCTTTACAAAGTGATTCATCATCAACAGACCACAAAAAACATGAGCTGGAAATTCATCAAATACTATAACAGCAAACACCATTATCACTTCCACTCAATAAACTAACAACTAAAACTAACATGGAAGTAGAACCATGCATGCATAATGAACAAACTCAAAAGAAACACACATAAATCATGCAATGTTGCTCTCTATTGCTACAGAATGCCTTTACACCAATTCTCCAACCATTTACAAATGAGGGGCAAGCCCCTATTTATAGTTTTCCAAAGCCCAAATGAATGGATAGGATTAATTTGCATTGTGTGGCTTAGATTTGCTTTACACTAGGGTTTCACCTACCCCATAATATTCAGCAATTTAAAATATAGCTTTTGTCTTTTCCCTAGTGGCCAGTCACTGTAGCAATTTTGTCTTCTAGTTGATTGCCCTTTTATTGTAGCTGAAACTGTTCAAAATTTTCCTTCTTGTTGGTGCATCTGAAGTATCCTTCAACCAATTAAGTGCATCCTTTTTACAGATTAGTGTTTCTGAGAAGTAGATATACCACTCCTAATCTAGATGGATAGATCCTAACCATCATCATCATTTGGTGGAAAATAAAACAACTCTTCTTGTTCCTTTGAAGGTCACCCTTTGCAGTTTTGTCACTAACTTCCTTGACATAGGCCTCCTTCTAATGCTAGCTTTGTTGATGGGTGCTACGAGGAAAGGTGAGCATAAAATGAATGGTGACAGGAGCAATGCAGTTTTCCTTGTTCAACTTTCTCAATGGACCTCCCTGATGAACCCACGGTAAGTTCCATGAATCCTACATACATGAAGTGCAATAAGTCCTTTCATATGCAAATCAAGGAAAATGTTAGTCAAATCCTACAAACTCCTTGTTATATCCACCCACGCATCATCAAAAGATCATAATATTCATATTTAGAGCTCATTTGGACCATAAACATAAATGTGGGTTCAAGGGTGTGGGCGCCTCACGGAAAATGACTGACAGACGGACAACAGGCAAACAGTGGATGGACAGTGGCAGCAGTGGATGATGATGATGGTAGACAGTAGAAGTGGACGAATGGATGGATAGCGGATGGCAGACGTCGGGCGATGGATGGATGATGAACGGCGGACAACGGCAGAGGTATGGTGGCCCGCAAGAAAAGTTCCCACAAACGGCAATGGAGGGATAGTGGCCCAAAAGGAAAGTTCCCATGAATGGCAATAGAGGGAAAATGTCCCACAAGGAAAGTTCCCATCGACGGCAATGGAGGGACAATGACCCATAAGGAAGCTTCCCACAAATGGTAACAAAGGGACAATGGCCCACAAGGAATGTTCCCAAATGGTCACGGAGGGATGGTGGCCTGCAAGGAAATTTCTGCAATGTCTAAGCACATGGAAAATTTGATGCAAACCCGTTTAAGCATGTGAAGACATTCATTTGATGGTCCCTAGATGATGAAAACTTGAAGTTTGTACCCATTTTAGAAATGTGGAGATTTTGAATGGGGAAGTCAGAGGGTTGTCCCCCTTTTGAAAATGGAAATGACCACACAATGGCCTGTAATGAAAGTTCTGAAATGGCCACAAATGGATGGTGGCCTGCAAGGAAAGTTCCCAAATGGCCATGGAGGGATGGTGGCTAGCAATGAAATTTCCATAATTTCTCAAAACTTGATAAAACCTTGACAGTTCACTTAGGCATCATGAAAACATCCCAAATACATAGGCAACTTATCCCCAAAGTCAAAAATGATGGAAAACGCAAAGCATGCGAGAAGGGACCAAGTCAGCAAGAGCAAGGAAAAAGCAGAAAAGGAAGGGAGGATTTTATTTCTCTTCTCAGATTCGAACACCCAAGGTAAAATGAAGGGTAGGGAGAAGCATTTATAGGCCAATTTCCATTAATGACATGCATTGATTTCTTGGTATGGCAGACCCAGGTTAGGTGAGATGCGAAAACCCACACTCGTTTGGATGCTTGGTCAAGCCTTAGACAGAGAAACTAAGTTCATATCCCACCATGCGGGTGAAATTTGAGTGTCAGCCATTGTGAAAGTGGTGAAACAGAAGTGGCAACATACACGAGGTGACCCATAGTTGTAGGTCTGTGAGGCTTATAAGACATTAGGGCAACAGACAAAGGGAAACCCATAGGGGCATTTCCGTGAAAGTGAAAGACCTAGCGTAAAAATTAGCTAGGTGAATCTGGTCAAGGGTAATTTGATCATTTGAAGTCACATGACCAATTTGGGCTTGGAAACAGGGATGTGCAAAGCAAGAAGGGAGCGAAAACAACCCGTCAGGAGTGAAAAGAGGGGGTCCCTGCCTTCGGCAAAGCGTGTGTGCAAAACACGCACAACAAATACCCAATGGATAGGCTTCATGAAACTAGTCAAGATGTTTAGCAAGCAAACATATAGCAGATCTCACCAGAAATGTTACCTATTTTTGCTACTAGCCCAAACAAGTAGTGATATTTATATTTTACAAGTGAAAAGAAGGTACATTTTAACTTTTCTTTGTCACATTCATGTGCATAGACAAATATCAGAAGACTACAATACTATATTTCCTTATGCAGATGCATATAACATAGGAAAAAGTCCACAATCTTTCCAAAAATGTAGTGTTTATTGATAATGATAAATGTATAGTGTCCCTCACAAGCCGAGGCACTGGCTATTTTAATGCATATAAAGGAAAAAACTATACATTTACAGATAAAAAAATGCATATGTAAAGAAGGGGGACCCATCATTTCCTGAATCATGAATCTCAATCGAGTTTCCTTGCATCAACTTCAATCCTCCTGCCCATCTAGCCTCCATTTGCTATTTTCCCCTGCTACTCAATGGTTTCATGCATTTGTGAGAAGAAGTTTGGTTAGAGCAATGAATGATCACCAATTAGTACATAGGAAAACATTTGTAAACATATAAACCGATCCTTATAAACATTAAAATAGATAGCATACCATAGATGTCCAAGAAAACAAGAGAGTTATCAAACACATCTATCATATGCTCTATTTTATCTAACATGTTTCCTCCTTGTGTAGATATAGGTCTAATCTTTGTTACTATTTTGATTTATATGATTTCAGCATGTGGATTAAAATTTGGATCGCATGAGGGTTGAGCCCAGCATGCTACCCTCTTGTGTTTTAGGAGGGATAGGAAATTGAGTAACTAGATCAAATTAATGATAAACATATTCTTGATACATTAAATCAATATGGAATCATACCAGTTGATCAAAATTCATTATCATATTCAAAAGATGCAACAAAACTGTGTGAATTATCAAGAAAGATTACTCTTCATCTTTTCACAATGAACCAAACAGTAGATTTCCATCATGTTGATCAAAGGGGAAGTCATTTCTTCTTGGAAATCTCACTTTGCTGGATATGTCTTTCAATCTTCTTAAGTGGATCCAAAGTCCAATTAAATACTGATATGAATTGTATTTCATTGTCATCATTTTCAAGGGGAAACAAGAACAAGGACAACAATCATTCAAAGATGAAAACATTTTGTCTCTTCCCAAGAAAAAAATGATTTATGTGATAATGGTGAAAATACACAACAGAATTGGCACATGGAACCCAATAAACCAATGTTCGTACAACAAAAATTAGATGGTGTAGAATTTGATGCCTTTGACAGGAGAAATATGAAGACTGAAACACAAATGCATCAAGTTCAATTATGGATAATCACATAGTATAGGAGTTGCCAAGTCCTATCAAGAGATATCATGAGCTAGGTGGAGCACATACAAAGGTGTTCAAGAGCATGTATGATAGCCCAAGAGAGTATAAAGGTCACATATTGAATGATTGTCATCCTCAAAAGAATAATGATAGTAGCAGTGATAGAAGTATAAGGGATCAATCTAGATTGCCATCATGCTATGATAAGTAGTGTACAAATGAGAAAGAAGTCTAGGAAAAGTACCAAAAGGATTGTAAATGGTATGAAATATCCTTCATATCATGAGTTATAACTATAGGCATATTACTAAGTATGCAATCCTCTAAGTAGTGGAGTGCATGAGGAATGAAAGATCTTGCCAATATCATTAGTACATCATGAAACATTTGAATAGGGTAGATTATAAAACCATCAAGAAAGGAAGGCAGTCATGAGAGCAAGAATGAAGAATAGAGTGCTTCGGGATTTATTTCTTGCATTTCAATGGAGCATCCATCTACATTTAGCACAATCATGAAAGAGAATCATGAATGTTTCAAAGCACAGTCCTTACTGATTGTTTAGTAACCTTGAAAAGTATGATAGTCAATAGGAAATGCATGATTAGACACACAGAAAGATATACAATAGTTTCATTTTATGATGCTAATATGTCAAGGGAGCAATCCAAAACCATAGCATTCTTCTTCAACAATATGCAAAGAGATCCTTATAGTGACATTTTTTAAATAATCATCATGGCACAAAGACAACTGGCCTATTTTGCATAGTATAGTCATCTCATGAAGGGGCAGCAAACTCGTGCTAATTAGAGTTGCATAATGTTTCCTTGTTAATGGTCATGCTTAGCATAGTCATGTTTCTTCAAAAGTTTTTGCAAAGAGAAAGGTTCAAAATGTTCAATATTATGAAGAAAATATTGTACAGTGGGTGTCAAGGTAGAATTAGGGTTGTATTGCATATGACAGTCTATGTTTGTGAAATGATGCAACAATGAGGATACCTCGATGGAGATAGAAAACCAACATGATCAAGGAATAGTGGCACTAAGCAGTGGTTAAGTCCACCTTTGTTGAAGTGACAACAAGATACAAGTTATAGCATTTGATTGATAATATTTGAGAAAGAGAACCTAAACGGAAAACCACCATTTTCAACAAAGCAATCTTGAGACATAAAGGGACATGAACACTCATCATAGTACAATAATGAGGTCAATGAAAAAATCACTAGCACAATCAAATGGAGTCTAAGAAATGGTCACAGTAGCATGTGGATTAAAACAATGATGAAGATGAGTTCAACATGCCTAGATTTTCTCAACTATCAATATATCATTCTATGATGCATTGCAAACTCAAAAAAATAGTTTGCTTTCTCAATGAATGGAGATGAGTAAAATGTGGTTGTGTTTTCCCTATGACATTGTTAAGACAATCATGAACCAACTACACATAGATTTGTAAAGGAAGATTAGTGAATAATCTTGTAAAGGGTGTCTTTGACACAGTGAGAACAAGGCATAACAATACAAGCCAATATCAAGGTTGAATCCATTCTTTGCAATAACAATAGAGTTAGAAGGATAGCATAAAATTTGTAGTTTAAAGACGACAATATTTTTGAGAAGCAAGTAAGATGTTGAGATATTCTACATGGAAACACTTATTTTACCACAAAACAAATGTAAAACCCTTGCCATAGGAAGTAGGGTTTGGAAACAAAATGGAGTTTCATTGACTATGCATTTCTGAGAACAAACAAAGTGAACAACATTTTCTTTTCATTCAGAAAATGAAAATGATCTCTCTTTTTGCATCATCAAAATATTCAAAATAGAAAATACCCAAATGATTGTGAAATTGAGGTCTTCAATGGAGAGAAAAATTTCAATTTGTTCTATCTTCACTACTACCTTATTGAAAAGAAAAGAATACATATTCTTGAAAGCAAAAGAACATATGTTCTGATGGTGTTAGTATTTTGAGAAAATGAACAGTATTTGCATAATATTCAAAAGGAATGAAAAAACTCAGTTGTGATCTTCTAGCCGCAGCATGAAAGAAATATTTTCTTCACAAAAGGTCGAAACCCACTTGTGATTTTCATAGGGGAAACCAAATACAAAGGGAAAAGTAAATATTTGAGCTTCTAAAAGTTTATAGACTTGGGAAATGAATGGAAAATGTAGAAAATACTATCTTTTCTACAAAAGCTACTGTTCTACAGAGGGTTTTCAGTTTTCTTGTAGAAATATCATGGTATTTCCTAGAGACTGAGCATACAAGAATAAAAGCATGAAACATAGGGAAAACAGAATATTTTCACCATTTTTTTTTGTGGAGTGAGCTCAAAATGAGCTTTAATGTACATAAAACAAAAGAGAAAAGCATAGTATACATTAGCAGAGAGCATACTTGAGCTCGATGTTGTTCATTTTTCATTAAATATGCAATTTTTTCACCATGGAAAACCTATTAAGCTTCAAAAACCCCAATCATGGCAGCCAAAGGCAAAAAAAACTTCCACAAATGAAAGAAAGAGAAGAATGCATTAGGAAAATGTGCATGGTTGCGGCCTTGAAAGCTTGAATGGCTTCCAAAATGGAGAAAAAGCCAAATTTATGACATGGAATAGCACTTACCTTGCTTTTCCAATTATGAATCTTCAAGATATCATTCAAAAAATTCCATAGAGAAGCCATAAAATGCTATGATGAAACCTTATGTTGGTGGCCATGAGGAACTCTAGAAAGTTTGATGGTAAAATACAATTATTTTATTTCATTTGCTTTGTTTTGTTTTAGGGTTTCTACCCTAAGGAGGCCGACAACAAAGGGTTTTTTTACCTTTTGTTTTAAAAATTTGCAATGAACTAATGCAGTCGTGGGCAAAGACTTAAGTCTTATGCTTTGTAATTTTTTCCCCTCTGCATGTTGTGTAAGTCTTTCAAGGACTTATTTTTTTACTTTTGATTTTCCACATTGGTCGAGTTCTATGTATTTTTGGCATATGGAGGAAATGTAAGGCATTTGATTAAGTGATGTTTTATAAATCACTTTAATCAAAATTGTTATTTTTAATGCAAATGATGAAGTGTTTTTTTGCCTATATGCCTAACAATAGGGGTGTATTCCCTAAAATATGCATTTTGGCATTATTTTCAGAATGTAGACAAGTACCTTTTATTTTGCCTATGTTTGAAATGTGAGCACATTATTAAAGTGATGCATTTATAAGCCACTTTATTTAATGTTGCATATGGTGCAAAATAATGGTGTTTTGTTTTCAAGACTGAGTCAAAGGGGAGATGAATAAGGGTGGTTAATGATTTATGCTTTTGAAAACACACCAAGGGTGTGAGTCAAAACAGGTTGAAGACATATTTGAACAAATATGATGACTCATGCCAAGCATGTGCCAGGCATGTGGGAAATTTGGAGATTAACCAACATGGGAAATGTGTGTAAGTTGTATTTGATTGATTTTTGAGGGAATTGACCATTTCGAGGCAGTTTTTTCATGATTTTAGTGTGACTTGGGTCATGGCTTGAATTTTTTGCATTTTGGTGACCTTTTGGAGGGGTTTTAGAAGCTTCTTTTTTGGCCTTTCTACTACATCTGACTAGGAGTTTCTAGAGAGACATGTGTGAGATAGTTGTTCTAAATGTTGCATAAGTAACTTCAAACTGAGTTTTGGAAGTTAGTTCTTTCTTTCCAATAGTGTGGTAGTTTATTTTTGGAGTTATCTTTTCAGCAAGAGAAGATTGTAACTCTTTTCATAGATTTGTATACTAGTGAGTAGCTTGGTTATCAATGATATTGAGTATTTTTCCTTCTCATTTCATGATTTATTGTGTGCATCTAGTGGTTGATCAAATTACTTGTGAAATTTATCTTTTCCTTGTAATTTTGTCTCATGTTAAGTACCTTTTTGTAGAAAAGTATGTTGTTATAAGTTATGTTATGAATGCAAATGCTTTTAGTTGTGAAATTTATTTATTTCTAGGAGTTTAGATGTAAAACCTTCTTATAAAACACTTATGCAAGAATGCATGTAGAATGAGTTGTGTAAGCCAAGATTTGTCACTGTTTGAACTATGTGCAATTTGTTTGTAGATCTTAACTTCAGTACTTGGTGCATCACCTTTTAAAGGTTTTCAATTAGTTTTATTTTTAAGTTTATTTCTTACTCTTTCCTCAAGAAGTCATTAGTTTAGCAATAGTTTAGGTGACACCAATTAGGAGCTAGCCTTATCTGGAGGTCCACTCCAAGTTTAGGAGACCCATAGCCTAGGAGTGTTCCCATGTTGCTCCAAATTTTATAAGTTCTATAACTCAATAGGGGTGCAAATTTTAAGAGTTAACATATACCATTGAGGAAAAGGATCTTGAGCCTTAGATCAAGATCTTGTTCCTAAACGGGTACTCATTTTTAAATAGGTACTTATATTCTAAAAATAGAACAGATACCCATTTTTAAATGAGTAACCATTCTAAAAATAGAACAAGTACCCATTTTAAAAAGAGTACCTGTTTTAAAAATAGAATGGGTACCTATTTTGAAATGAGTACCTATTCTAAAAATAAGATGGATACTTATTTTGAAACTAGTACTCACTCTAAAAATAGAACGAGTACCCATTTTAAAGAGGGTTCCCATTCTTTCTTTTTTTTAAATTCCAACCCACTTTTTGATTTGGTTTTAGGGTTAAGAAAATCTTGGTAACCCAACCCTTAGCCTTAGACTTGTAACTAAAAAGACTAAGGCAATGTCAAGAGAAATAATTGACTTTGGCAATATAGCTGACAAACTTTTTTTAGAATTGGTTTATAAAATTAAAACCCATTGTAGATCACAATGTCTATTTTTCAAATATGTAATTATTTTTATTATTGGATTAATTTTTCTTATTTTTAATTAATTTCTAACAAAAATAGTCCATAAACTTAAAATGTTAGGATTTTTTAGTTGTTTAATAACTTTTAATCTATTATTTTTTATAAAATTAATTATATGACATCAATCTACAAATAATTCACTATAAAATTCAAAAAATGATTATTTTTGTTCAAATTATGGTGTACACACTTGTTGGTTTTCAAAAACAACAATAAGGGCTAATATTTATTTTTAAAATATCCTCATCAATCTTCAGTTTATTACACATATTCCCCCAAAAGGAATTATAAAAATACTTTTATTTAGGTCAAATTATCGTGTTTGTACATGTGCATGGTATGGTAAAAATAAGTGACTTTTAAAGTGGTTTTTATATGAGTAAGTGTTCCAAGTTGTGACACAAAAATGGCTCTTAAGATGCCACATTTTTTAAATCAGCAAAGTTTGATGTTCGTGAGAAAATGAAGGTAGTTATGCTCAAAATTTGAAGATGTAATAAGAACAAAAGTTGTAGTGCTCTAAATCTACTTTCTAAGCTACTAATTTTTTTTGAAAATAATGAATATTAAGGGTTTGAAAAATGGGGGTGGTAAAAAGTGGTCCTATTTTTTATGAAAAAAATAGCATAGCGTTTACGAGCCCCTCCCTAAAAAGTTAAATTTTTTTTAGAATTTCAAAACTTTGAATGATGAGAAATTAGCTAACACCATGTAGTTTATCCCAGTTCTTTTGGCTAATTTTTGATGAAAATATAATATTTTATGAATTTTCGAAGTGGATAAATCCTAAAAAGCTGAAATTTGAGCATACTCCCCCCTAAAATTTTGTAAACTAATCAAAAATATTTTTTTTTTCATTACATGTAGAATGGAGTCTAGTTTATAAAAATGTAATTTATTTCAAAATTTGATGAGCGAGTAAAAATCTATACTAAAACTAGCACATGTTGGTTTTTGACAAAAAAAGGAGGTACTAAAAAGAGAAGTTATGGATGTAAAACTTAAAATAATCAAAATGTTAAAAAAATTATACTATTATATAGGTAAGAGAGAGCCTAATGTCATCATGGTTTTTTATAAACTTGCATTGAAAGACATGTAAACTTGACGGTTAGCATGGCCAAAAATGTGTGAAATTTTGTTACCCTTTTAGAAAATCACGTCCTTGGCATGAAATGGTCATCCAACCGTTTGGGTTGGATTCCCAAGGAAAAATCCAACCCTTTAGACTGGTATTTCCCAATGCAACCCATTTGGTGCTCACCAAATTGATTGCATTAAAAAAAAAACTAACTTCGCTTTACTTTTGTCTCTCTCCCCCCCACATTGATAAGTCTAAGTTTATGGTCTATGATTGATGATGGATAGTCAAGGTCTTACCTTTCACTCCCTCTTTGCTTCCTTCCCTCTTAAACAATACTTACCCTCTTATATCTCAACCCTCTCTAGGTCTCTCCCACCCTCTCTACCTTGCCTTCCCTCCTTAACCCCATCTCCATCCTTGCCTCCCTACCTCTCTTTTCTTTTATCTCCCTTTGTTACTATTTCTCACCCATCTCTCTCCTTTCTCTCGATCTCTACATCTCCCTCCCAACCTCTTTCTCTCCCCATCTCCAAGTATCTCCCTCCTTGCCTTATTACCCACCTCTCTACTCCCTCTATCTCTCACCTTGTTCTTTACTCTCTCATCCTCTCTCTCCCTCCTCTCTCTAGGCAATCACCTCTTTATCTCCTCCTCCCGATGTCTTTCACTCCCTCCATGTGTACCTCTCCCTCCATCCATTTTTACTCCTATATAGTTACTTCCCTTTCTCCCTACCTCTCTTCTCTCTCTCCTTTCTCTAAGTCTCTCCCACTCTCTCTCCCTATATCCCTCTCTACCTTACCTTCCCTCCTTACCCCTATCTATAGCCTTCCCTCCCTACCTCTCTCTTCTTCTCTCTCCCTCTATTATTGTTTCTTTCCCATCTATCTCTTTTTTCTCAATCACTACCTCTTCCTCCCACCCTCTCTCTCTCTTTACATCTCCACGAATCTCCCTCCTTCCCTCTTTACCTTTCTATCTCTTTGTCCTTGTCTCATTACCCACACTTCTCCCCACCTCTTTCTCTCTCACACCTAACTCTCCCCTATGTATCTCACCCCTCCTTATTTCTTTTTCCCTCCCCTCTCTATGTCATATCCTCTCTAACTCCTCCTTCCATATGACTCTCACTCCCTCCATTTCTTCCTCTCCTTCTATTCCTTATTACTCTACCAATAATTCCCTTTCTCTCCCCTCACCTCTCTATCTCTCACCTCTCTCCCCCTCAACTCTCTACCTCTCCCATCTCTAGGTCTCTCAATCACTCCTTTTATGCATCTCCATCCATTCTTATCCATCTATGTCTCTCACTCCTTGTGTTGTTACCCACTTGTATCCCCCCTCTATCTTTATCACCCCTATCTCCCCCTATGTCTCTCACCCCTCTCTCCCCAAGTTGTAGGTATCTCACTTCTATATCTCTCAGGGCTCTCTAGTTATTTCCCTCCCTCCTCCTTACCTCTCTTTCCTTCAAGTTGTGAACTTCTCTCTCTCATTTTCTTCTATCTCTCCCCTCACCTCTCTATCTCACACATCTCTCTCCCCTTCACCTCTCTACCTCTCCCCTCTCTAGGTCTCTTAGTCACTCTTTTTATACCTTTCCATCCCTCCTTAGCCATCAAGGTCTCTCACTCATTGTATCATTACCCACCCCTTCCCACCTCTATCTCTCTCAACACAAATCCATCAACCCTCAACCCTTAAACCCTCTACCCTCTACCCTATACATTAAACCCTCAACCCTAATCCCTCAACCCTGTACCTTAAGCCTTAATCCCTCAACCCTTAAACCCTAATCCCTATCCCTAAACCCTCAAACCTCAACCCTCAACCCACAAATATTAAACCCTAAACCCTTAAACCCTTATAACCTCAACCTTTAACCATCTACCCTATACATTAACCGTCAAACCTAATCCCTCAATCCTATACCTTAAACCCTAATCCCTCAACCCTTAATCACTCAACCCTCAATCCTTAAACCCTCAATCCTCAACACTCAACCATCTACCTTATGCATTCAACCCTCAACCCTAATACCTCAACCCTATACCTTAAACCCTAATCCCTCAACCCTCAACTCTTAACCCTTAAACCCTAATCCCTCAATCCTCAACTCTTAAACCCTCAACCCTCAACCCTCAACCCTCAACCCTATACCATAAACCCTAATCCCTCAACCCTTAAACCTTAAACCCTCAACCCTTAAACCCTAATCCCTCAACCCTCAACCCTCTAAATCATATATTTTTGGACTATAGGATGCTATGACTCTATTGCTCAATTAGGGTTTTTCACCTAAAGAAGAAAGATAGACCCCACACAAAATCTATGTGGTTCACTCAAACTAATGCAAGTAAAATGAAATTATATCTAAATGCAATGATCTAAATGCAACAAACTAATAAAATGGATTGATTATTTATGCAAAACCTAAGAAATATGAAGTGTTTGAAAACATAGTGTGATATGGAAACATGAACTAGAAATATGCAAAAATGAAAACAAAACTTGATGAAACTGAATGGGGTGCACTTGGAAGTAGAATGTTGATGTTGGAAGGTTCTGGAATGTTTCAAAAATCATCATTAATGAAAAATTGGACTCATTCATCACTGATGGCGAAATAGCAAGGTTCTGGTAAATTTTGTTGAAACAAGTTTCGAGATGCCAGGAACTGAAAACCTCAAAAAATAATTTTTTCATCCTAGTAGTGGGACTTATTCACCACTGATGGTGAATTAGTCCACCTACAGAAATCTACAAATTCTGAATTCAACTTTGTGGGTCCAGATTTGTACTTTTCTTCTTATTAGGTTGATAGAATTGAAACTATAGAAAGTGGGTTGAATGATGTCTCCAAGCTTGAATTAGGTCTCTATTGACTTGAATAGCTTTGATGACTTGTTGACCACTTTTCAACACCTATCTCTTTGACAAGTCTACCTACAAGAGCTGCAAACACACATATAAAGAGGGGGAAAATGGTTAAGGGTTAGAGTATAGGGGTTTTCCTTGGTCAAACCCCACTTTGGTAATCAAACCCTTGATAAAAAAATGAAATGGGAAAGGAATGATGAACAAATAACATGCAAGTGTCATAAACTCACCAAACCCTTGTTGCTAAAGTTTGAAGATATAACAATGGTTGCTCCAAGATGCTTGATAATTACTTGATTGAATGATAAAAATGGTTGAATGCTTGAGTGTATGAGATGATTAGGTGAATAAGATGAATGGGGGTTAAAATGGATAGAAAAACACTTATTTATACACACTTATGCCCTAATTTCCTGAAAATATGACATCGTAGCCCAACCTAAGGACTTAATGAATAAAAACCTGAAAGAAATTTGAATTTATTTTGAATTTTGTGCTAAGAGGGACTCATTCGCCACCCATGGTGAATGGGTCCCACTCAAGGCATGTAAGTGGGTGTCGGGGATTAAGTTGTATTTAATGATTTTTGTCAAGTTTATATTGAAAAACACACTTAATTAAGGCTTGTAAGTGCATAAAGGGTCCAAGTAAAGCATAAGAAAGGTGTATTTAGTGATGACAAGTCTAGAAAAAGCATGAAATTTTGTTACAAGACCTTACAACACTTTAAAATAAGACTTGGTAAGGAATAAAAATGGAATATTTAGATGAATTATAAGAAGAGTCTAGAAAAGTATAGAAATGTGTTACAACACTTCACAACACCTTCATAAGACATCATAAAGTCTTAGTAATTTGAATGTTCAAGACCTAATGTGTATGTATAAGTCACATTACAACATTAAATCTAAGCAAAATAAGTCAAGCATCATAGGAAAATGACCTAAATGACCATTAAAATTTCCAAAGATCCATTTTTCTATGGTACATTTAGCCCCCACTTTAGTGAGAGGATGAACCTACTTCAAACTCACACTAAAGTAGCCATGCATATCAAGAGGGATCCAAATGCACTTATGCTAGCAAGATGAGACAACAACGATCAAGCCCCCAGGATAAAGATCCCATGGAAAAATAAACATAAGAATAAAGGAACACACATGTGAAAGAGAAGAAGAAAATGGAGAGAAAAAGGAAAATTCAAATCAAGCTTCGATCATTTTCTAGCTAGTTGTGGATCAAATCTAGGTTGTTTGTCTGAAAAAGAAAAAATGCATACTCACTCTAGGGTGATGGAACTCATGGTTATCTGTTGGGTGAGAAGGTCCAAAAGGTGAGAAACATACGCTCAGCTGGTATGTACTCACAAACACACAAGTGGCTATGGGGAAAGTCATGCCTCAAAATGGGCTTCCTGCTCAACCATATCAAAAAGTTATACCTCCTGATAACTTTAATAAAGTGCCATAAAGGAAAATTTTGGTTCGTGCTTCATGAGACAAGAAAAGCTTTGTATGCTTAAACTCATGAACAAACATGATGACACCATAGGCATGCAAGTTGTGTTATGCAAGGCAGCCATGTAAATGAAAAATGCAAAATGTAAAAATGTAAAATGAAAAAGATGTTCAAAGGAGTCTTGTTTAGCTCATACAAGGTCTATCACTTAGGGAACATTGTGTCTAATGTCTCCAAGAGAGGACTAATCAAAAAATAGAATATTCGCAACTTAGGGGATGTAGTACATTGCATCAGGCCACTAAGAGGAATGTATTATGCTAAGATAGATCACACTTATGAAGTACATCGCACCCAATGTCATCCACAAAGCAAAAAATGCATCATATGAAGTAACAAGTCTGCACTAAGAACCAAGAAAAATGCAAAATGAATAATGCCAATGTATGCCCCCACTTTAAAGGAATTGTTACACACCGTTCTGTGAGAAATTACTTTAAAGTAGAAAAATGAGGAATGAAAAAAAGAAACAAGACATGAGAGCCAACTTGCAAAGCCCTTATGTCAAGTCATACATTTCCAAGTAAGGTTGCTTCATGCGAAGGAAAAAAGGAACAAAAGAAAGAGGGGTTTCCCCCAAAAACGAACACACCAAACACATAAGGGATCTATGGATTTGGGGTCAGTATGTTTGTCGCTGCAATGTTTTTATGAAAAATCTTAGAACTGTTATCATTCCCCAAATACATAGAACTAGAAGAATGACACAAAGAGAGTGAAAACAAAAGAAAAAGGAAACCTTTGGGTCAACATAGAAGAGAAATTGCATCCTCAACACTTTTCATCATCCCCAAAAGGAAAACACGAGTGAAGGAAAATGAAAAGGAGAACAAAAATGGAAGAAGCTTTTGGGTCAACATGAAGGAGACATTTCGGTCTCAATGCCTTGCATCATCCCCAAAAAGGAAAGCACAAGAAAAGACAAAGTAAAAGGAAAAGGTACCTTTTGGTTCAACATGGAAGAGACATAGGGCATCTCAACGCTTTGCGTCATCCCCAAAAGGAAAACACAAGACAAAAGAGAAAAGGGAAAAAGTGAAAGTGATGTACGAAAGATAGAAGAATGAAGGTACAAATAGAAGAATTTTCACAAAGAGAGAGAGAGAGAGAAAATTAAACACACATTATGGGGGATCACAATACACACATGCAATCAAAGAAAAAGAGAAAGGAATTTAAAGGAAAATTTAAAAAGGCTGGCAGGGAAAATTCAATTCAACCATGTAACAAGTCATTTGCCTCCCAATCATGTTTAGTGTATTGTGAGGGTGGCTGACTGTCCAAAGGGACAATTGCAAGTGTCAGACTAGGGGAAGTACCATGTTCATCACTTTGGATAGGAGATATAGCAGTGAAGCTCATAGACAAGGAAAATAATGTATTTAATTCATCATGTATCTCGTCGTCATTTTTTGTTGTTTCATCATCATCATCTAAGTTGATCACAACAGGAGGAAAAATGGCAATTTCCAATGAACGGTGTATCAGGTTTGCAGTTATTGTATCAGATCATTTTGTTGTGATGGTTGTGTTGCACTATTTTCTAGTGGGTCAAGAGGAGGGTGGTCGGGTATTGCTTCTGTCAAATGTGGATTTTTATTTTCTTTGTTTTCTTCTATATGTAACTGGCGAGCAAGGAGATGATGACGATGCCTATGTTCTCTAGCACCTTGGTTTCTTTTAATTCTATTTTAAAGTTGTTTAGGAGTAAGAGCAGGTTGATCCATGATAGGATCCTTTTCTTCCTAAGGGTGAGGAATGGAAGGAGTCAAAGGAGGTGGTTCAATCACTTTCTCTTTCACTTTATAAACTTGTTTAATGTGGGAAGGCATGATGTGGTTGGTTTCATTATCTCTTGGGAGTTTAGATGATGAAGGTGAAGTGTTTATTGTTGGTTGCTCAGAAGTTTGTAATGTTTGTTCATGTTTGAATTCAAGTTGAATCATTGTCTCATCTAAGATAGGAGTGTCAAAATTTGACAGGGACATGTGGCAAAGAGACAATTCGGCTATCTATTTGGCTTTGAACTTTTGATAGGCAATGAAAAAGAAGTCTCTGCGAGGGGTGATGGGTTCCATAGGTTCAGGCCAGAAGGCTTCCAAGGAAAAATAACCTTTAGAAGACAATGGATTAAAGCCACTATGGTGTAGAGTAAATATCTCATTTTCAAGTGGAAACTTCAAACATTTGTGAACAACTGAAGGGATGGCTTTCATCAAGTGAAGCCAAGGATAACCTAGCCACAAACAAAACTAATCTGACTATGGAATGATAGAGAATGTTACATCCAATATTTTAATTCCTATCTGTAATGGGAGTACAATTGATCTAATCATAGGGCACACAAAACCATGATGTGTTTGAATCCATACTATTGGTTTCTTATAATCATCTTGATATAGATCATGTAGTACCAAAAATTCTTCTGTGATCATGTTCTCACCATAGGCGGGATCTATTAATATCTCATTGGTGGGTTTATCATAGATGCGGTCGGCTATGTAAAGAGAACCATCGGGAAGGTTTTTAAGTATATTGTGAGAATGGTATGTGTAGGATCATGATGGGCCAAAAAGTGGCAATGGGGAAAAAAGTAAGTTTTTCATCAACCCAAAAACGCGAAAATGTCGAGTTGACTTTTTGTGGCTTGGTTGTCAGTACACACCTCCAAAGCAATGCCCAAACCAAGATCTCCATATCGGATTTTCAATCTAAATCAGATATCCGATTTGAGGCAAATATATATATACATAATTTGGGCTTGTTAAAATCATTTCACATTCACAAACAGGCCACGGGCGAATAGTGAGGGGGTTCTTCGCATATCAGATATCCAATTTAGCCAATATCCATTTTGAAAAGTTTATATTTTATATTTTTCTTTGCTTTGATCAAATTTTGAATTAGATTTTTATAATTTCAGTTACTTTTTATGGATTTTTTTTCAAAATACGTTTTTGATTGAATTTTTATGAAAAATTTGAGTTTAGAATGGATTTTGATTAAAAATGAATGTTTTTTATGGATTTTGATTAAAAATGATTTTTTTTTATGGACTTTTATTTAAAAATAGTGTTGTTTATGTATTTGTATTAAAAATTAGAGAATTTTATAGATTTTTGTTAAAAAGTAGGGTTTTTTTTGTTTTTTTTAAAACTAGCATATTTTTACAATATTTTCATTTATACTGTCTAATTTCAATAAGATTAATTAGTTAACTTAATCAAGAATTATGACTGTTGAGAATGAAAATGCACAAATTCCAAATGATCTACCAGCTGAAAATGAAAATGCACAAATGCCAAACGCTCCACTACCTCCGCAGCCATCAATTGAAGAATTAATTGGTGAAAAATTGCAGTAATTAAAGGGCATTTTTGAAGTTTATAAGAGAATCCCTCGATTATTAGAGATGTCAAACACATTGAAGGAAATAATTAAAAATATAGAAACCCTCTCCACCCAACATAATGCCTTTCATTTGTGGCAAGAAGACATGAGGGAATAATATGCATGTGGATTGTCTTATGATGATGTGAAAGATCTCAGAATAACCAAAGCCCAAATAGCCTCTTTATTTGTTAACCCGCACACTGGTTTTCCAGTTAATGTTAAAAAACCAAAAATTTCCATAAAATGGTGCACGCATAGGGACATTGTAGATAACTTTTGGGATCGTTGGTGTATGGTTTTTGATAAACCACTGAACAACAATTGTGATATACCATTTTAATTTATTAAAAAATTATATGTTGAGTTTGTGTTAGGGAATCATGTCAATTACTTTGACATCAAACCCTTCCATGGCGTTGGTGGAGTTATGCCCCAAGATAGACCAAGGGCAGTTAGAGTAGTCTCGCACCCATATGTTCCCCCTCCTCCCCTTCCTCCGCCACCTCTAGTATATCATCCAGATATTATGCAAGATGTGGCCACACATACTATCCAGGCTATTCATTTTTTGAGTGGTCTTTTGGTTTCACATGCTTCTACATTAGCTCAGCCACATTTTGGTGATGTTGGTGATGGCTTGAGTGCTGCTATGTCATCCTCGTCAAGTCCACATATTTGTGTGCCACATACTTGCTCCATGTGTTGCCAAATATGCTTGGGTCCTCTTGTACAGCCCACCGAGCATCCCTTGGACACTTTTGATTATGACCTCCATAATGTGGACATTATAGATCAGACCCAGGGGAGTGGAGCGCACCCTATAGAGTCCTCTCTTGCTAGAGAGGGGGACATTGGAATAGTGACACAGGTAATATTTAAGTTGTAAATTCATAACTTGCATTTTTTTAAATGAATATTAATAAGAGATAGTATAATGTACTAATATTTATTTACATGGTCTATTTAATAGTTGATGTCTAAGGAGGAGCTCGCATAGGTGACTGATAGCACCCTTAGGGCCATTTCATTTGGCCTCGACACGCACACAGTATATATTTTCACACTCTCATTTATATTTTTTAATTATATAATTGCTTGTCATTTGAATTGTCATAAATGAAATTATATAATAACTTATATGTTTATCTTACTTTCCTCTTGTAGGAAATACCTAGTGCGAGCGAGGTGCAACCTTGTCCAGATTATAGAAGTGCAATGTTAGATAAGGGGAAGGTAATTGACTCAAATTCGATTGAATTAAGAATTTTAAGATCTTATATTGATTATACATACATCAACATAGATTGGTAGTTTCATATGTACTTGTCATTTTTATGTACAGGCAGTTATGAGCTATATGTCCTTGTTGACAAGTGTGAGCAAGGTGCAACCTTGTCCAAATTATGGAAGTGCAATGTTAGATAAGGGGAAGGTAATTGAACTCAAATTCAATTGAATTAATATTTTTAAGATCTTATATTGATTATACATACATCAATATAGATTGGTAGTTTCATATGTACTTGTCATTTTTATGTCCAGGTAGTTATGAGCTATACATCGTTGTTGACAAGTGCCACAATGCCTGAAGGAGTATGTATTGAAACACCTAAAGGAGTAGGTGTTGAAACACCTCAAGGAGGAGGTGTCAAAACACCTAAAGGAGATAAAGAAAAAGATCAGCCTAAAGAGGTATGTGTTTATTTTATTTTGTGTTTGGTATTTATATGTTCCTATTACCGAAAATTGTATGCTAACTTGGATCAATTTTATGTTTTTGTTCATATATATAAATTGACATTACAAAAGTTTGTTTGGTTAGTTATTTGAGAGGGGCATATTCTAGGATTCCTAACCCTTTGAAGAGACGGATATTTCAAGTAATCAAGATTACAATTTTAGAGTTCAATTATAATTCAATGTATATTGATTTTGATGTTAATTATTTGATTTTAAATCATTTAGTATAACTAATCTCAATTGTGGTTTGAATTTTTCTTGTGCAACTACCTTCAGAGCCAATGAGTGCTGCAAAGAGGCTCCATTTTGATGATCCACCAATAGTTTAGGATGAGATAGACATTTTGGCATGTAAATTTTGAATAGACATAGAGATGGCATATGCCACATTTTGTAAAAATTTGTTTGATTTGGCATTGATGCCATTTTTGTATATGGAGATACACTCAAGGTTATTGGATAATTTGATATATAGAAGTTGACAATTGAAATTTAATTTCTTCCTCATGTGTATGATTAAACTCTTTGAAAATTTAATCAAGTGACCAATGGTTAAATATCAATGTACAAGAGCATAAAAAATAATGGTTGTATTATGTATTTTATATTCATATCGCTGATTACATTGCATTGCACATCTTTCAAACTCAAAGCATTATTTTGCATTGCATAACTAACAACTAGATGCTGATAGATGAAAAAAATTCAATTACAATATAGTTTTTAAAAAGTCAACCTAAGTAGTTATGCAATTACTTCACATTACATAGCTAATAACTAGGACCAACTGTCAATTGCATTTGCTTATCACGGAATTTTATGAGACCACATTTCTTTGAGGAATTTTTTCTAACAATTCACTGCCTTGTCTATGCCACCACATTTTTCATACATGTGTACCAAAGCTTTTTATCAAATAGTTCACTAGCTTGTTGTTATGGCTAAAATACTAAAACAAGTTCTTTCAAACAAGCTATGGATTGATGTAGAGTGGGGGTGAAAACATATGTGAAAACTACCCTTGACTCCTTTGGACCAAATTTGAGAACCAATAACATACCCCTGTTCTAGGCTAGTGAATTAGCCCTCTTTCACAAAGTGGGTTCCCTTTAAACACTTGATCTTCACAAGAACATCTCAAAAAATCTTGAGTTGTGTCATAAAACAACAAATTGTAATATTATTCTACACCTACAGGTCCTTTAGCAGGATGTCCCATGAAACCATTTGTTTACCATGCAAATGCATAGGGTTTATTGAAAGTCCCACTTGTACAACTCCCCTGACCATGACACTAACTCAGACACCTCCATTATGACCCCAATATGCTCAAACGTTAAAGAGATTCCCCCACTCTCATTGATTTTAACAAACCCTAGGCTAAAAGCTTCATTTTCATGCAATTTAAGCAATGATTTGCTTAGGACAGCAACTCCAAGACTCACAAATCATTTCCCCTTTCTTAAATGGACCTACACACATTCAAATCACATTATATGTGTCCTCTCCACCGAGCCACATGAAAGGTACAATAGGTGGAGGGCTTCAATAATTCATAATTTACTCAAAAATGCAAAATTTTGGTTCACTACTCGCCTTGAGAAAACTTGGCACAAAACTCACAAAAAATGAAAATAAAGCACTCAAACCAACTTTAAAGGGGTCTTAGGCCTACTGCCCCCAAAATGATCTTATTGATTCTTTACAAAATTGCATTCATCAATCCCCAAAATGACTTCCTCAACCTTTTTTAAGACTCTTCCCCACACAAAACAACTGACCAACTCCTAATAACTGACTTACAAAATAAGTTACCTATTCAGGTTCGAGGGTTCGGTTCACTAGTTCAGCTAAAAAAAATTTGGGGGTGGTTCTGTTCGTTTTGGGTTCATTAGTAAAATAAAACATGTAAAAATAAAATATATATATATTCAACATAGAAGCAAGAAATAGGATTAGAATATCACATAACATCATATAAACAAAAAAACCACCATAAACTTGAATGTCATTTAAAACATGCATGATAAATATTCATTTTTGAAACTTGAATTATGATAGCTTTATATATAGAGTCTATTGATGACGAGGTTCAATTTGTATGATTTTGAAAAACAAAGCCAATTGATTAGAGTTATCAGCATTCTTTAGAAATCATAAGAATTTATTTAGTACACTAGCCATTTTGATGTCTTCTTGCAATCTCAAACACTAAATCTATGAAGAAGTTAACTTTGCTTCCCACTAGTTTCCATTAAAAAGAAAGCAACACGCTATGGTCTCGTGGCTTTTTTTCACACGAAAATCAGCGTTGAAGTTCAGTTGGAGGGTGAAAAACTACTTGTAACTACATAAATAAATCTTGTTCTACAACTCGTATGACCTAACTAATTGTTCCATCATGTCTAGATGGTTACGTTTAGGTTAGGTATGGTCCCCTTTCATACCCAAATTGGCCCAAGCAGTTTGAGCTGCGTTCAATCAGTGAAATCCCTTAAGAGTCCAAAGTGCAAAAAGGCAGCAATCTTTGACGGACTGTTTCTCAGAAACTGTGATGCCTAACAACTTTTTGTTTGAGGCTATGGGATCTTTTTGGGCCCCTCTACAATAACATCTCTTGGTTTTTGCTATCTCGGAGGCATTTTCCTGTGGTGGAAAGTTTTCAGCTGAGGGAAAAGTTGTTAGATGCAAGCAGTGTAAAGTTACAAAGTGGTGTAACTTTCATTTAGCATCTCGTATGATCAAACGGACTATTCCAACACGTCTGGATGGGTACGTTTACGCTAGGGATGGTCCTCTTTTTCACCCAAATATGCCGAATCACTTCGAGCTACATTGGACCAACGATTTCCCTTAAGAGTCCAAAGTGCTAAAAGGCAGCAATCTTTGAAGGGCTATTTCTCAAAAACCCTGACATTTACAGACTCTCTATTTGAGGCTATGGGATCGTGTTTGGCCCATCTACAATAACCTCTCTCGATTTTCGCTATCTCGGAGGTGTTTTCCCATGGTGGCAAGTTTTTAGCTAAGGGAAAAGTTGTCAGATGCAAGTAGTGTAAAGTTGCAAAGTGGTGCAACTTTCATTCAGCAACTTGTATGACCAAACGGACTATTCCAACACGTCTAGATGGGTATGTTTACGCTAGGTATGGTCCTCTTTTGCAACCAAATATGTCGAATCACTTCGAGCTACATTGGACCACCGATTTTACTTAAGAGTCCAAAGTGCTAAAAGGCAGCAATCTTTGAAGGGCTATTTCTCAGAAACCATGACATTTACAAACTCTCCATTTTATGCTATGGGATAGTGTTTGTCCCATCTACAATAACCTCTCTCAATTTTTGCTATCTCGGAGGTGTTTTCCCATGGTGGCAAGTTTTCAGTTGAGGGAAAAGTTGTCATATGCAAGCAGTGTAAAGTTGCAAAGTGGTGCAACTTTCATTCAGCTACTCATACGACCAAATGGACTATTCCAACATGTCTGGATGGGTATTTTTATGCTAGGGATGGTCCTCTTTTGCACCCAAATACACTAAATCACTTCGAGCTACATTGGACCAACGATTTCCCTTAAGAGTCCAAAGTTCTAAAAGGAAGCAATCTTTGAAGGGCTATTTCTCAAAAATCGTGACATTTACAAACTCTTCGTTTGAGGCTATGGGATCATGTTTGGCTCATCTACAATAACCTCTCTCATTTTTTGCTATCTCAGAGGAATTTTCCCGTGGTGGCAAGTTTTTAGCTGAGGGAAAAGTTGTTAGATGCATGTAGCGTAAAGTTGCAAAGTGGTGCAACTCTCATTCAGAACTCATACAATCAAAAAAATTGTTCCAACACATCCAAATGGGTAAGTTTATGATAGGGATGGTCCTCTTTTGCACCCAAATACACCAAATCACTCTAAGCTACATTAGACTGGCAATTTCCCTTAAGAGTCCAAAGTGCTAAAAGGCAACAATCTTTGAAGGGCTATTTCTCAGAAACTATGGCATTTATAGACTCTTTGTTTAAGGCTATGGGATTTTTTTTGGCCCATCTACAATAACCTCTCTCGGTTTTTGCTATCTTAGAGGAGTTTTCCTGTGGTGGCAAGGTTTCAGCTGAGGGAAAAGTTGTCCAATGCAAGCAGTGTAAAGTTGCAAAGTGGTGCAGCTTTCATTTAGCAACTTGTACGACCAAACGGACTGTTCCAACCCATCTAGATGGGTACGTTTACACTAGGGATATTCCTCTTTTTCACCCAAATGTGCTAAATCACCCTGAGCTACATTGGACCGACGATTTCCCTTAAGAGTCCAAAGTGCTAAAATGCCATACCATCTATCGTACGGTATGTAGTTGGATGGTATGGCCATGGTAGATTTTGTTAGGATTGTATAAGGTGACTATGTGAGTTTAGAGAGCTGGAAATTTTTGTACTTGAGTTGGTGAGTTGCCATGCGAGGAAAAAATGAGTGAAATTAGGTAAAAATTTGATGCAGACACAAGGGCACAATCACAAAATCTTTGCAACTTACCTATTTGAGGCATCTAACAAGATTATTCTAACCTCTTTGGACAGTCCAAAACTCCCTTAAAACTTTACAAGCAACTGAATACACATTTCCCTCTTTAACCACCTTAAACCCTTATAATAGTGAGAAACTAGTTTTTGTCCAATTACTCCACAATTTTCCAAAACACCAAACCAACACATGACTGATTCAAACACCCATTTCCAAGTTACACAACCTAAATTAGAAACAACATAGACTCCTTTGGACCAACATTGACTTTCGATACATTCACCCTTGAAAAGGCTACTCAGTTAGCCCAAAAATGCAAAGCCACATGCCTTCAAACACCACATAGGCCCCTAAAACCTTGGGGAAGCAAATAAATTTACAAGAAAACAAAGATTCTACAATTTTATTCCATTTGTACGGACTTGTAACCATCAAATAAAAAAACCCTTGTTTTTAGTGTAATTCTTGAGGGTTTATTGGATGTAGCACTTCCAAAACCTTTCAAACTTTTCCACCACCTTAGACACCTTTATTTAGGCCCCAATATGCTTATAAAATAAAGAAACTTTTGGTATCTCAGAGATTTTTGCAAACCCTAGGGTAAAAACTATATTTTCAAGTGAAAAAAAACCACCATTTTCAGACCTTTAACTCTTCATTTTATTTCAAAACCTAGTTCTCCATGCCTTCCACGCTTGAAATATCATTTCCTAAGCCCTACCAACTCATCCCACTGAGTCACATTGGCACACAGTAGGTGGGATGAGATTCAAGCCACTAAAATTGCAAAACTCTTAGTCCCCTATTCACGAACCCGTCTAGAGAAAGTTAAGTTTTGAGGCACAAAATGAATAAAGAAACCCTCTATTAAGAAGTCAGAATAATTCAAGACATGTAATAACATTTCTACATAAATTTTTGATACAAAAATGCTTGAATGGCCTATGCACAGGAAAAAAACATAAGAAAAACAGTAAAATTTGAACTGAGCAATTGAAACTTTATTGATTCAAAGAAAAAAAATCCTTCAATCAAACCTGTCTCGAGCCCTTGAATTCCTTAAGTACATTGCTATGCCTTGGTATCCAGCACCCAATTCCTTTAACCACCAATCTAAACTGACTTTTGAAACCTTAATGATCGTTGAAGGCCAAAATACAAAAAAAAAATCACATTAATATGACTCATAGTGAAATGTTGCACTTTTCCACTTCTAACTTTACTAGGACCTCACTTAATGGCTTGAAATAGCATCATTACATGTTCAAAACACTATTCTTGCTTCTCCCTAAACAAATCTACTAATTTTTCCTTCAAAGGCTACAAAGCAACAACTAGGACAAGTTGGGATCTCCATGTTTTTTTTACCCTAAAACCTAAAAAACTCCTCCTAATACATGATCATTGATCCTATTAGATCTCATTAAAGACAAAAACTCAAAATATTAACACTTTACTCATTGAAATGATCCACAATGATATTGTGGTGTAGGTGCTCCTGCACCAAAAATAGTGGTTACAACTTACTAATGTCAATGAAACATGGGGGCAGCAAGATTTAAGGTTGGATCAAGCTTTTGTGGATCCTAATAGACGTGTTTGATGAATTTATAGGGTGTGGAAATGTTGGAAACATTGATTTCCTTAAAAACCTCATGAAAGTTGCTAAAAATGAAGTTGCACCCAAGTTGGATTTGAGGAGCAAAAGTGGCAAGCCACTATAATTTATTATATATAAATAGGAAATATTACCAAACCTGGTTCAAACGAGCATACCGACGGGAAAGAACCAGGACGAAAACCTTCAGTTGTAGCTCGATTAAGTACAAAAATTTATTAGAGAATTGTTCCAGTAACAGTAACAAAGCATACACCTGTATGAGTAATTCAACCTATGAGTTTCCAAAATATAGACCCCATTTACATTTTAAACATACCCTTTATACAATGCCAAACATTTGACCCCTATTTCAAAAAACATCACTGGGTATAGATTATGCCCATACACAATTATGACCTTTTTACATTGTTTCCAATTTGAGAATTCAAATTTTACAAAATTTTCCTATTGGAGGCATT
Source organism: Sequoia sempervirens (assembly GCA_007258455.2). Taxonomy (NCBI): domain Eukaryota; kingdom Viridiplantae; phylum Streptophyta; class Pinopsida; order Cupressales; family Cupressaceae; genus Sequoia; species Sequoia sempervirens. Next base: position 558,842,409 of record VDFB02105785.1, read on the forward strand.
CAAGGCACAGTCTTCCACAATAGTAGTATGTTCACATTCTGGACTAACAAGCACCTATACAAACCATCAAGGTAGCTTAGAATAACAAATCTATATTATTCTAAATGACACAAAATATGATGAGATGGTAATGTAAACTATAAAAGGTGCTTAAAATAACCAATCTATATTATTGTAATATGTCGCATACCTCTTTGAAAGGATTAGAGCTGGCTATTGTTGCAACAGGTCCATGATCAACCGTACTAGGAATATCACAAAAGTGGGAAAATGAGAAATCTATATTGTCACAATAGAAAAGATTCTTAGACTAAAAAATCTATATTAATCTAAACAACTTGAATGATGATGAATTGGTGATGTAAACTATAAAAGATGCTTATAATAACCAATCTATATTATTCTAAATGATACAAAATATGATGAGATGGTAATGCAAACTATAAAAAACACTTAAAATAACCAATCTATATTGTTGTAATCTATCGCATACCTCTCTGAAAGGATCAGAGTTGGCTATTGTTGTAGTAGGTCCATGATCAATCATGCTAGGAATATCGCAAAAGTGGGAAAATGAGAAATCTATATTGTCACCATAGAAAAGATGCTTACACTAACAAATCTATATTAATCTAAACAACCTGAATGACTATGAATTGGTGATGCTTAGATAACCAATCTATATTATTATAATCTATCGCATACCTCTTCGAAAGGATCAAAGCTGGCTATTGTTGCAGTAGGTGCATGATCAATCATGCCAAGAAGATTGCAAAAGTGGGAAAATGATAAATCTATATTGTCACAATAGAAAATATGCTTAGACTAACAAATCTATATTAATCTAAACAACCTAAATGATGATGAATTGGTGATGAAAACTATAAAAGATGCTTAGATAACCAATCAATATTGTTCTAATCTGTCGCATACCTCTCTGAAAGGATCAAAGCTAGCTATTGTTGCAGTAGGTCCATGATCAATCTTGCCAAAAATATTGCAAAAGTGCATACAAAATTATCACTATTAAAGACACCTACATTGCAATAATATATAAAATATCAGTATTAAATAAAGAACACTAATGAACTTAATCATAATGAACATAAGCATTGTACCTTCCATTCTTGAAAATGCTACTCAAGTGTGCTTGAAGGGTTATCTCTTTGCTTAAGAGTATCCAATATTGCTTCATGATCAGCATTACTAAGTGTCCATAGTTGTTTTGTCTTTGGTTTGGCATGATGCTTCAACAACTTAACATTTGTTGCTATAACAAGGTGCAAATACATGAGAATGGTTTTGTGTTTCTCGTAGTCTTTAAATACAGGTATGTCATTCTTTATAATCATGTATGTTCGCAACCAAGTTCCTACAAGCACAACTGAACCTGTAGGATACACGAAACCATCATCATCTTCCATTGGTTGTGTTAGCTTATGCTTTACCCACACACATTGATCCAACCAATAGTCTAATCTCTTTTCATTCCCCTATGGAGCAACAACTGCAAAAACATGTCTTGGTTATAGTAGATCTGAAAGCAGGTTGTAATCAACTAAACTTTCCATTGTGTCATTTGTCATGGATATTGTTTGAGATAAAGGATTTATAAGATACTGTGGAACCCATGTATCCACCCACTCACTTGACTCGCATTGATCCCACTCGCACTGAATACAACTCTGACAAAAAAAAGCCAACTCTTGTGTCCAAATGGTCCATGTGCCTGCATCTGAGCTTCAAAATGAATGCATCTTTGAAGAATCTTTGATTGTATGGAAATCCAATCTTCCTCCCAATGTACCCTCCTCAACGAACCAAAAGAATCTGCGCACTATTGAATCAAGTGTCCCTCCCTGTGACAATTTTGAACTACACCAATCAACAATAGAACGTGCATCGCTGAATTTTGCTCCTAAAATCTTCAATTGCTCCTTAACTAGAGCTCTCTTTACGCATGCACCTCCTCCATCATGCTCCCCTTTCCCATGTCCAACTTCAAAAAAACTCCAAATATGAGGTAGACCCCTCTCTACATGCATTCTATTCAACCAATAAAACTTACGAGCATTCTTGAATTGACCTGTGCAATTATCTAACCAAATTAGATGTCGGCCCAGTGCTATATCATGCTCCTACAAGAACTCAAAAAAATATCGAAACAATGTTGGACATACTCAGATGAGTGAGATCTATCATCACTCACATAAAAATGATACTCTCTAATTATCTTTCGATCCTCCTCTATACTATCAGGTGCATGTCTAAACGTTATGTGGACAAAAATAGCAATTTGAATGGAATTGTAATACTAAGATTGTACCTCGTTTTGTGGTTGCAATTTGTAGTTTTATGCAAAATCAACCACTGATATAATAGTGCCAATTGGAAAAGAGTCCGTACACATCCTAAATTGTTGATCCAACCACTGAGACCTATGACTATGCCTTGCATACTTGTAGAAAATATTGTCCTTAAAATATGAAATAAAATCAACAACATTGCATTCTTTTGTAACTAACTCATGTCTAGAACCTTCACCTCCACTTTGCAAAGTATATTTGACTATCTCATATCTCTTTTTCTCAACAAGCTTCTTTCCAAATTCATGTTTGGAACTCTCATGAAAACATTCAAAAAACTTTGACAAGCCACCACATTGTGAGAACTTTGCATTTAAACAATCATTTCTATAGAAAAAGCAACCATCATCTCTAGAACATAAAAATAGATCTAGCAAGTCCCTTGATGATTTTGGAAGATGCATTGCACCACACTCCTACAACATTTCATTAGTATGCAAAGTAGAATGGATATAACATAATAGCTCATGGTACATTGAAAACTCCACATGGTATTTACAACAAGTATTACGAATCTTAAGAGGCACACAATAAAATGGCTTCAAACCTTCAAAAGTCCTTTGCGAGATTTCCATATTTGGATGTGTTTCAATAATTTTTTTGAACAACATTGTTTGGCTTGATTCCAAGAAATGTTTAGGATGTGGTGTATAGTCTCGATTTCCAATTCTTAACTTTAAAACATCTTTTGCATTGGGTGATACTCTAGAGCTATCATGCCAAAATTGTTGAATTACCTGCTTTACATTATCGGTTAGCTTCTTATCAACATGTCGAAGCCTCCCGGAAAAATCCCATGTATCATTTTGAAGAGGATCATCTATTCTTTCTCTTCTTGCTAGTGCTCTATCTAAAGTTTTATGATTTATGTCAAAATCAATACAAGTTTGTCTCATAAAGCAAGCCTTTTTCAATTTGATGGCTTACTAGGGCGGTTGTAATGACTCTCTGAGCAGCTCTCTTATCCTTTTCCTTGTTATTGTTTGCAATAGACTTGAGAGCATTAAAAATATTTTTGACAATAGTAGATTTTTTTCGGTCTTCTTGTTCACACGAATCTTCAATTTGGCTAGCAAAGGTCTCATCTTTTGCATCTTTAGCAATTGTACAAGAAGTTGGCATTTCTCGGTCAATGTCTTATCGCTAAAATATTGGTTGAAAAATATTCTATCCCACAACCAAATAGTTCGTGTTGACCTCTTGCCTTCAAAATTGTTTATAATGTTCTCATCAAATTAAAGTAACCATTTAGGGGTTCTTGAAGGTCTTGAATTTGGAATATGTCTTTCTTCCACACAAGGTTCTTCATTTCTCATGTAATCTGGTGAAACATAATTTACACTTGCTTCAATATTATGTTCAAAATCTTCATTTCCAACAATTTTCACCTTGAACATTTTCAATATCAATTTGAATAATTTCATTCCTAATTTCAATATCATGTTCAACATCTTCAAATCCAACATTTTCACCTTGAACATTTTCATTATCAATTTCAATATTTTCATTCCCAATTTCAATATCATGTTCAACATCTTCAACTACAACTTTTTCACCTTGAACATTTTCATTATCAATTTCAATATTTTCATTCCCAATTTGAATATCATGTTCAACATCTTCAATTTCAACATTTTCACCTTAAATATTTTCACCTTGAACGTCTTCAATTTTCTCTTCACTCGAAAGACCATAGGGGTTAGGTTCACCAATATTTAACATACCTTATCTTCTCTTCCTACGACTTTCTCTATCTCTTTGTCTATATGCTTCAATTTGTTCTTTTGTAAGCTTTCTCTTATGTTTTTTCTTTCGACGACTGTTGCTCCACATTATACCTCATAAAAGATGCTAAAAAATTATTTCTTATGACAAATTTGAGTATAAGATGCTCCAAAAAGTTGATCTTTGCCTCTTCCTATCTAAAACCATGTGTATGTCACCTGCAAACAAAATGTAGGGTCTGTTGGAATGCACAAAATGGCCCACATGGGGCTTTCCTATGGCCCACAAATCCGATATCTGTTATAATCTGATATCCGATACATTTGAAAAAAATTTAAAATGTTTTCTAATGATCTGATTTTAGTTCTACAAATCGGATATACGAATCAAATCGAATATTTGATTTGTGTACACATAGACCTAAGGGTTAATGGTAAATGGTAGAGGGTTTAAGGGTTAAGGGTTTAGGGTTTAGGGTATAGGGTAGAGGGTTTAAGGGTTAATGGTTTAGGGTTAAGGGTTAAGGGTTA